>JACATO010001071.1:350000-448381 GCA_018389105.1 Nautilus pompilius
CCCGATACCATGGCTCAGCAGTGATCCGCAGATCCCTCTAGGAAACAGCTTTCCGTATTCTAATCTTTTCTGTTTTTTTTTTTTTCTAAAAAAATTTTAAAAAATGTCTAATATAATTATTCAGAAATTTTTATGGGCCCTGTATTTACTGGTAAACGTCCTCGGGCGACTGGCTCATGCTTAACCTCGAGACGATGGAACAGCCGTCCGGCTGACAGGATTCCAGAAGTACATTATTTACTGAATCATCCGTCTTCATCGCATCGTCAGCTATCCTTCGTTCGACGACCTTCATCGCTTTTTCTTCTTCTCCTTCTTTGGCACAAAATTAACCAAATTAGACGTCTTTTTTCTTCCACTGAAATAGGTAAATAGATGTTTTGGCGACGGGAATAAATTGTAGAGTTAACTCTGAACACAGAGTCGACTGTGTTGTGTTCCAGTTTAAAGATCCTGTTCGTGCGTTGATTTGCGAACACAACAGAACAATTGAGAACGGAAAGTTCTCGATGATGTACTGTATAACGACAATAAAATATCCGCCAGGGATTCTTTTCCACCAATAATTTCAGTAAACTCTAGTCGTGCAAACAATATTTGGTACATAATTAAGCAAAATTGGTATCATCTGCGTAAGCGAACTGAACCGACAATCGCTTCTAAATCTCCTTGAGCGTTTAAAAGGTCCAGTTACTTCGGTACTCTTAATATTGGTATTGGTAGATAACCAAAAGAATCTGTGTGTCCACACTACGTTTAAAAACAAAGCCTTGGTGGTTTTGAAAACCTTATTAAACCAAACGTTTTGCGTAACATAACTAAGCCAAGAACCGTACACGAAGACTTACTTCAGTAGCCAGATTTATCCTAAGAGATCTGACCAGGTTTTCAAATGACTAAAAGGTTTTGAACACGTGGAGACAGTCACGAGTTCTATTGGTTTACGGTCCCATACCAAGGTTGATGATCACGTGGTTACTAAACTATCAGCAAGACTTGATATCAGAAAGCAAAAGAAAGAAAAATCTTATAGAAACGTAAACAGGTGGTATAAATTACCGGGTGTAATCGCATCTTGGAAACCAAATATCACATTGATAAGTATTCACATTTTTTGCGTTTTTTTTATAATAATAAAACAAAATTAAACTATTTTTGTTTTACGATAGAATTTTGAACTAATCTCGATGCTTTTATAACCAAACCTTGAAGGAAAAAAAGGTAAATAAAAAGATCTGACGGACTTTAATTAAGTCGTGTTTGCTGTTTTAGATAAAGACATTTCACGATGAGAATTCTAGTATTTTTTGCTTGGAACTGGCGTCGTCTCATTTAATTTTCTACGCTTCTTTTCTAAGACTGATGGGAACTTCGCATGGCAAATAGCTAATCACATAAAGGATATTAGACACCAGTCGTCTCTCTGTGTGAACTCTTACAGCCGGTAATTCAAAAGACGACTGTATAATGCAGCTAAATGTACAAGATGAGAGAGGTGGACGGACACCCTGCTGTGGACATTTAAAACAAACAATAAATAATGACGAAGGCGCGTGCGAAAGTTTGCGTTGGTGCTTCATCGATTTCACCTTTCCAATGTAGTGTACGAAACAGTGTTACCTGAAAAATTATGGCAATTAAGGGAACAATCTCCAAAGACTTTGGATGATGGCCATATATTTTTGATAAAGGGCAACCGACCTCTCCGCGAAGGATTTATCATCCATCCCTAATCGTAAAATTTATTTATTTATTTAAAAAGACCGCACGGCTTCACATTCCCACCTGATCCTCAGACTCTGGAAAGTCTTTTCACACCTGGCTTAAAAATGAAAACTCCTTTTTAATTGATCAAGAGAGCCCAGGCCAAATATATATAGGTGCAAACATTCGTTTAATCTAAAGAAATAACTCGCTAATCATTAAACGAAGACGTGTGCTACAGTTGGCCCTTTTCCCCGAGTTTTCTCGTATAATGTACCCCATAATACTACCATTCTTTCACTCATAAGTAACTTGTAACGTTTCGTATGAAAAACTGGAACTGGAAAAACTTCAAAGTTTCTTCAAAACGGTAAACGAATCTCCTACTTTTGGTTATGTTTCCGCGCGTCATCCCCGACTCAGCTATCTCCCCAATGATTCTTCAGAGCCCCTGAGATTTTTAATTAACGGAGACGGAAGGAAACCGCTTCCTTCATAGACCAGTGTTTCAGTATATGCTATCCACCCTTCTCCGTGACTTTTCAAATATCACCGGAGCGTATAATTAAGAATCACTTTACGTCTGATTTTCCGATATGCTCTGCCCCCTCTTTTTTCTTCTTCTTTTCAAATAAAAAAAAATAATTCGTGACAATTTTCCGTTGTTGTTTTATTTTCTTCCCAACATACAAATCAAAACGACAAAAAACAACACCAAACCAGATCTATTCCTGAATAATTATTTTTTCCCCCTCCTCTTTTTTTTTCACGGCCAAGTACCAAAACTTTCTAAGTATTGGCCAACGTAACGTTAGCTGGAAACCGAATGTCCAATTTCCAAAGACTATGGACGAAAACTCTCCCCGTCTGGGTTTAAAAGAAAAACAGAAATCAACGGTTAATCGGAAGTCGACTCTCGGCCTCCGACTGTCCCCACGGGGCATGTTTCAGATGCTTAAGAGAAATCTGTTTATTTATGTATTTCTCAGGAAAAAGTGCGCGTCAATAATAAGACGAGATTGTTTCAGAAGATTAAAGACGTTGACGTCACCACTGGGCGACACAGCAGCAGTTTAATTTTACAGTTACAACTAGTGGCGCAAAATCTGACAGCAGTTTTCACTGAAAAATCACAGCAACAGCTTTGACCAGAACCTCACAGCTGCACCACAGAATGGAAGGTTTTGTGCGTAAAAACGAGACGTGCTGGTCTGCAACAAGTCTGACGCGTGCTTGCGGTCGGTAATCACCTGCCAATCCTACCTTTAGAGACAGCCAATGATTTATGTACCTGCCCAGTTCTTTCGTCGTTTCTATTCATTATCACAGTTTAGGTCACGATGCACATCCTTCTGCACTTCATGGACTTCAGCTCGATTTTAATTTATTTATCTGTCTCGAAGCACTGGTGTATGTGCGCGCACGTGTGGTGTGTGTGGTGTGTGTGTATGTGTGTGTGTATGTGTGTGCGCGCACGTGTGTGTGTGTTTGTGTGTGTGTGTCTTTGTGTGTCTGTGCGTGTGTGTATATGTGTTATTCTATAAAACACTTACGTGTCTGTGTTCAGAACTAAATGAAGACTGCATTTCCGGCCTTCAGTCAAACCTTTGGCGTTTTACAGCAGTTTGAGACATTAATTACAAAACAGATGTAACTAACAACAACTGCACGCCTTCCGCATGAATAACTGTTTTTTTTTGTTTTTTTTTTTGCTTCACTCGTTATGCACTTCTGGACAAGCAGAGCTATTTCGTTTTTCCGATGCAAGTTAAGAAAGCATTCCGTTAAGAGCTTGTAGACATTCAGATACCTTTATGAATTTATTAAATTCACATCGGTTTTTTTTTTCTTTTTTATTTAATTATTTTTTCCCTGTATTGATTTTTCGCATTTCTAGCACTACATATTCAACGGAAATGTTTAAATTTAATCAGTTATTACTAAAGCGACTAATTAAATTTTCAATAAGCATTTCCCATTTACAATAAGCCATTGCAGAACGTGGTCGGAAGACATGACGTCATTGATTTTTCCCGAATGATACACTTCCAAACGTCAGAGACCCTTTGCCATCTATAGATGTACTGTCACTCTATTCTAATGCTTCAAAAGTACTTCTAAACGAACACCTTGGAAAAAAAAAGAAAAAAGAGTTTTACTCCAGTTGCCTCC
This sequence comes from Nautilus pompilius, assembly GCA_018389105.1. NCBI lineage: Eukaryota > Metazoa > Mollusca > Cephalopoda > Nautilida > Nautilidae > Nautilus > Nautilus pompilius. The sequence continues at coordinate 353,877 of JACATO010001071.1, forward strand.
CTTGCCAGCCTCGAGCTCGTGTTTTCTTTATTTGTTTTTAACATATGAAGCAATTACTCTCGATGTAAGTCCAGCGTATTTCTTTTGGCCTCACCTTTCACTATACGTCAGCAACTCTTGATTAAACTGTTTACTTTGGCGTTCTATAATGTTTATTTTCTATTTATTGGAGATTGTACGCTATGGCATTATATCGTGATACAGTACTATAAATACAGAAGAGTACAGGGTAAGACACGGTGCTGTAGACACGGAAGCCCGACTGACTGACTTAAAGTTTCATAACTAAATACACGGGTTTAGATCAGTTAATATCATTTCTGTCCACTGACATCCTTGTTAATCAATTCAGTGCTCCACTAGTGTCCCCAAACCTCAGAGGCATTTCTTATACCAAATGCAATATATACATATATTGATGAATCATTCAGCGAGGAAGGGTATAGATTCGTATAGCACGTATTGTCAACGTTCTCTCAACGCGGCCTGATACAGGCCTGCATTAACCGAACCGTTTGGTACGTAGCCATCTTTCAAGGCCGGTGTAGAGAAACCACAGCAAGCTGCTGGATACCAGTATATTTCGCATATCCCGTTACACACAACCAACAACAAGAGAGATAAGTAATTGCGCTCATTTTGCCAGCCCCACATCAGACGACGTCGAATTCAGCCGAAGACCAATAAACATTTACTTTCAATTTGAAGAGTGTATCTAAACCGCGCGAGAAACACGTACTTTCCTACGGCGGGTAAATATAAAGTACGGGCACCGACTGAGGCTTCGATTGTTTTCGCCGGGAAGAAATAACAGTGAAAAATCTTTCTGGCCTTAGATCGTTTTACAGTCTATTTATTTAACTGTTCTCCTTTCCGAAAAAAAATCCAAAAAGGGAAATCACACACACACACACACACACACACACACACAACACACACACACACACACACACACACACAACACACACACACACATAAATATATAATAGCGTTTCTGTCAACTCGCGATCTTCCATATCGGTTATGTAATCGGTTTATTCTCCATCCTGGTAGAACACGTAGGTTCCCTGTATGTTTCCAACTCCCTCCCATCTCAGACACTAGAAATTTTTGATAGGTGCGGAATATATTATCACCAAACGGATGTATCTTAAATTGTTGCCAACTAAAAAGTGCTTATGGAAGACAGAAAAGAAAAAAGATTATTGACCACTAAATAAATATCTTTCCCTGTTTTACCCAGAAAGTGATTCTGTTCGTGGGATGACAATTCCCCTATTCATTAGCAAAGCAATTTATATACAAAGAAAGGCTGGATAGGAGTTACAATGAGCTAATTTTTAGAAGGTCGTGGCGAATCTTATAAGATTGTACGTCTTTACTTTCAATTTGCCTGCTCTTCAGCTGTTCTAAAAATTGTTGACATTACACTATGAATGTCTTTTAAGTCAACTTGAAAAGAAAGTTTTAAAATATCCCAGAAATTATTCATATTAGTTACGGAAGGATTAATATTAAAGCATAATCGGCCGAGAAACCTGTATACTGTAAAAAATAAACAGCAAACAACCGGCTGTAAATAAAAACGCAAGACGACATCTTTCTGTTAGAATTTCGACAAAACTTCGCGTTCGCCTTCGCATAGTTAACGATGATACCGAATTATATATAACAAGGTATTTAGATTATATTATATGCAGTTGTTCAGAGTTTAAACACACGAATTATCCGAAACGGATTTTGAAAAGAATGTGGCTAGTTTAATTTATAAGAGAACATTTGATAGGATAGTGTAATGATGGATCGGCGAACTTAAAAATATCGCGTGTTTTAGTTAAAGTCACCAAATTAGATAATTGGAAAATAGGCTAAGCCGCCCGCGTGGCCTGGCACCAGGAAATATTTCCATAAATGAAATGCGTGCAAGTGGAATGCATACCAGAAATATCTAACAGCAAACGAGTAATTCATCCAGTTAAAAACCGCATTGATAAATATTTCCTCTCTCTTGGGGGCTCCTCTTAAGTCAATAATGGCCTCTTGCCTTCCTGAACTGCACCAGAATCAGATCTTTTCTCGCTTCAGATTCCGGGTAGTACCATTTTTTAAAAATTATCTTAGAATACAGTTAATCGCGCCAATAAACGTTTTCTCAACTGAATTTTCACTTTGTTGAATAAACAGGGGCGTATATTCAGAATTATGCCCTCCCTTTGCTTTATACAATCGTTTTATCTTTGTTTCCATCTGGAATGATAATTATCGGTAATAAACGATGTTAGTACGAATACTTAGGTTAAAAAAGGAATAAAACTGACTTTATAGCATAACCTTAAATAATGGGTGTAAAATCCACGTGACTACTTGATGTTAACTCTCGAAACAAACCGTGGGGTAGATAAACAGGTGACTGTAGTTGAATGGTATCCTCAAACTCTATGCAAAAGTAAATAAGCATAAGTTTAAAAATCATACAATCTGATATTTCTAGTTAACTTCAAGCATGACTTTTAAGCAGAAAAAAAATTACATGGGAGATAACTCTCCATATATATACACACACATATATACACTTATATATCATCAGTTTTTGTACTACAGCTCTGTTAAGATAATCTTCCACGATTACAGTTTCAATTAAGGTTTCTTGGTTAAAGCCGAGACACTACATTCACAGTCCACAAGGATTCGAACCATAAAATCCGGACGTGCAGGTATGAATGAATTCCCTTAAAAGATGCTGATATTCACCATAAAGTCAGCTGGTAAAAATTATACAATCTATGGAGGTACAAAAAGAAGGCGAATTTGCTGGGATTCCCAAACGATGCTAAACTGTAAGTTTTACCCTGCGTGCGCAGCGAGTCCTAGTGTAATTACCAACAACGACAACAGAACTTACCAAATTATGTTCAAGTTATACTGCTGATTTTTATCATTATTTCCTAAACGTCTATAAAATAGACTTACTTTTCTTATTGTTAAATAGAATAATAATAATAATAATAATAATAATAATAATAAATAATAATAATAAGAATAATAATAATATGAATGAAGAAAAAACAAAAGAATAATACGTCGTCTTAGTTTAACACAAGGAAGCAGCTAACTTATAAGGTGAATTTGAAAAAATGGAAGAAAAGAGAGTCGGCAAAGGGAGTGGCTGGCTAATCCTGCATACTGTTAATCAGTCTTTACCTTTTTTATTGTTGAGAGAGAGAGAGAGAGAGAGAGAGAGAGAGAGAGAGAGAGAGAGAGAGAGAGAGAGAGAGAGAGAGAGAAGAGAGAGAGAGAGATGGAGAGAGAGAGAGAGAGAGAGAGAGAGAGAGATGGAGATAGAAGAGAGAGAGAGAGAGAGAGAGAGAGAGAGGAGAATGGAGAGAAGAGAGAGAGAGAGAGAGAGAGAGAGAGAGAGAAGAGAGAGAGAGAGAATCAATGTGGTTATTTGTAAAATGAAAAGCTCCTACTATAAAATGAATTAACACTATAACAATGAAAAAACAGTATTTCTTTAAAAACTTGATTCCAGGAAGTAATACCGTGACCCGCTCGTATCTTTAAGGTTTTATTTGCTAACCTAAATGTTCTGGTCAGGGTCTCTTCCCCTGAAGACTCAGTAAAGATCGCAGCGATAGATGCGCTGTACATTCACTTGGGGTAAACTTGGTGGGAAATATCCTGCCAACTCAGAGCTTACGCTGGATTGATTTTTTTTACTTGGGTATCTGCCCCGAAAACAAAACCAAAAATGCCAAACAATTTCGTTTTTGAATAATAAAAAAAACAAACAACAACGTAGTTCTTTCTCAGTTGGTTTTTATTTGACTTAAAAATATATATTTATTTATTTCACGACTAAGATTCTTCTCTCTATCTTTTTTTATTACCTAAAAGGCATTCGATGCACAATTTCGTGAGTTCTCTCCCTTTAGAAAGTGATTAAAAACAGCTGATAGATAGTGTACCCAGTATTGGCTTTAGAAGAGCAGTCAGATGCTTTAGTCTCTCGCCCTGACCGGCCTCTCCACACACCCCACCCACCCTGCTCTCTCTCTCTCTGCCCGCTACGGTTTTAGCATCGCGTATTGTTTGGGTTGTAAAACTCGGTCTAACGACGGTCTTAGTTCCGAGAGATTAATTATGAAAATGGTTGAATAAATTAAAAGATGCCTGTAAAGAAAAGAAAGAATACAGGTACAAATGAAACATAACCAATATTTGTTTAAGCGAAAGAATTTTTTTTCTTTCTCTTTTTCATCTGGTAGATTCTGTGAGAATTTGACTGTGGGTAGATACTTGTTTTTAGTTTGTTCTGGCAAGGACATTTCATCCTATTGTAGGGTCTCGTAATGTGTGACGTTGATGAGGCGATAGTATAACTTTTACACACCCCGTTATAAGGTGCACGAGGAAAGCTCATGAGCCTTGTCTCTTGCTGAGATCGAGGCAGCTCTTCTTCATATAGGTTTGACTATTGCTAGAATCTGACTGTCCGAAAAGGCTGCAGCCTTTCTTAATGTAACACCTGTCACTTCACGGCCCAATAATAATAATAATAATAATAATAAATAATAATAATAATAATAATAATAATAATATAATAATAATAATAATAATAATAATAATATAATAATAATAATAATAATAATAATAATAATAATAATAATAATAATAATAATAATAATAATAATAATAATAATAATAATAATAATAATAATAATAATAATAATATAATAATAATAACAGTGACTTTAAAACTTTAAGAGGTAGGCTAAGACTCTCGCAAGATCAGCATCGCCATCCAGGTTCTCCGGTTTAGAATCGTCCAAATGATGCAGCTAAGTATTTCGACTCATCAGATTATTTTGCTCTTTAAGTAGAACTAAATAAATGTGTGTAGTTAATTACGTCTGCTCATCCTCGACTTCTTTAAATTGCTACCATATAATCATTTTATATAGACGTGAGATGTAGTCTAGATAGTAATATTAAATCGGTCAACCAACTGATGTCACCACTGTTTACATTCCAAAAATCGGCTATGGCTGATTTTTCCAAAATACTTTATATTAATTTATTTGTAGAACATTTTGAAATGGTTATGGTTATGCAATAATAATAATAATGAAAAGAAGAAGAAGAGATGAAAGATGAATAATAGAAGGTTGTTAGTATTTAAGCACTAGTATGATAGTAGTGTCAATATTTCTTTAGAAATGTCACATAAAGAAAGACTATAAGAAAGGAAAAACCTGCTGGTATCCAGGTGTACTCGAGAGTTTGCTGGACGATTTGAGCGATAAAGAAGAGTTATTGGCGATTTGTTAGCTACAGAAGGTAGACGGCTGTCCTGAGGATTTTCAATCACCTCATTAGTGGGAATAATAATGTCGATGGAAATGTCCGAGCTAACTGTCCGCGCTTTCTGCTTATTATAGCGAATTCTGTAAAAGTTAAGTAATTACGTACGTACAAAAAAGAACCTGATTTCTTTTACTGAAATGTAGAATAATCTACTTAAAATTTAAAACGTAAAATAGAAATTTAAAAGGATAGTTAAATATTCGAGCATTTGGAAGGAGTAAAATAAAGGGACAGATAATAATAAATAATTCTAATATGTATAAATCAGTGTTTTAATTTACCTCATTTTACTGTTTCGATCTCAGTAAAACGTTAGGAATATCTTTATTTGCTGGTGAAATTAACATGGTATCACCTTCACTACTTATAGGCATTTTTTTCCTTCTGTTTTCCAGCATAGGCAATAACGGTTTTCCGAGGGCACTTTATTTCGGTAAATCTACGGACACATTAATACCGGCAGCACCTCTCACGCACACGATCTTGCGGCACGACAATCGACGACGGTCGGCTGGGGGGAAATGGTCGCAGGAAAGTAAGAATTTCCCAATAAGCGCGGAGATGCGCGATCCGGAAACTTTTAACGAAGCGAGATGATGCTAACAGAGGGAGAACTTTGACTGAAAGGCTAAAACCGGATCAAAACCAGAGGAGCTGCTGTTGATAAGTGCGCGGAGCAGATCGTCCCTGTAGTATCATCTGTCATTCCTTCACGCTGGTACTCCGACCAGATCTTCGGCCCAAGAGAGACGAGCTGCTAACGATGCGAAACGTTGTTGGGGACTTCAGACGCCGTACAGAGAGGAACGAGAGAGATTCCGACTGAATTAAGTCGTGGAGGTGGTTGGTTGTGGGTAGGAAACTGTAGTTGATTTGCTTTGTAAAAATTATTCGTCGCCGGAATATCCAGCAAATACCAAATGCTATTTTGGTAAAGAGGATTTAAATAAACAAATCCCAAACTATCCTGATTTCCTTAGATTGTTATTAAGGCTTTTTTGTTTTGTTTTTTTTTTTTGGTTGTTGCTGAAACACAGGACATGGAATTCTCTAAGTCGGGCTATAAATGGAAATAAAAGAAATAGTGATTAACACACCATTTTATAAGGAAGCAGCTGAACTTCTGCATTAATTTTAGACGTCTTACCAGCAATCTGCAGTAGAATTTCTCTTTTTTGTTGAAATAATAGCTACCTACGAGTTCCAGACGGACAGGTGCCAGGCTCAGGCACCTGTACAATCCAAAACTAGTAAGTCCACTGCAAAAAAAAAGAAGTAACAAAAACACTAATGCAACTCACGTTTGCCGCGCTAAAAACAGTCAATTTTTCAGAAATACCACCCTGATGACGACGACAAGGAAATATCATCGAAACGTAGATTCATTAGTTAGCGCGCTGCTAGTAAGATGATGTTGGAAAGCCGAATTAACCACCTACTTTCTGCGAATAGCAGGTCACCGATAATATCCCATCCTACCCATTGTCACTATTTCGAAAGTCACGAAAGTTTTAGAGTAATTACAGATTTTGTTTGATCCTGGTCTGTCTAAGGTGGGAAAAAATCTAGAAATCATATTAGAATGTCTCGTCTCGGCTGTCATATCTGATCTGGTAATCTAAAAGTGAAAACTGACACAATGACACACACACAGAGAGAGAGAGAGAGAGAGAGAGAGAGAGAGAGAATCAAGTTAGGAATTAATGAATTACAGTGTAACATCTAATGCGAGCGTCGTTATTTGCAGTTGAGATGACGGCCAAGGGTTAGGTGACCGGACTGACACTTTGATATAACGAAGATATGATTGGGTATCGGGTGAAAATGGATAACTCGGTGGTCCAAATTCATGTGAACATCATGGCCGGATGGAAAGGGCGGGGGGGGGGTACCGAGCGTAAAAGGATATAAAGATATTGGTGCATCTACAACGTGATCTTGGTCGGTATGATCGGAAATGATGATCTTTTCCGCGGTTCTGTTTTTCTTCCTTATTTATTTATAAATCTCTCTCTCTCTCTTCATCTCTCTCCTCTCTCTCTCTCTTCATCTCGCTCCATCTCTCTCTCTCAATCTCGCTCCATCTCTCCTCTCTTCTCTTCATCTCTCTCTTCATCTCGCTCAATCTCTCTCTCTCTCTCTCTCTCCATCTCCATCTGCCTGCCTATTCGTCTTCCTCTTCCTATGGTCTTCTAAGGCTATTGGATCGCTATTTTCAGAAGCAGTGCTAAATTATCCAACTTTTAACGTTTATCGGCATCCACGTCTAAATCCGATCACAGCTTCTGCAGGAGGACAACAACGTTATTCTTTTCCTTCTTTCATCTCATGCCAGGAATCATTAAGCTGAAAGGTGTAAAAGCCAGCAGCATTTGTCATTTAAATCTTATGGAACACAGCAACGAATTCACATGAAGACAGAGCTCCACGACGTTGTAAAGCAAACAAACAAGAAAAATAAATTGTGTGACACCAAAATATGAATATTTAAAAATGTGAGAGATGCAACCTTATTATGGCGCTGTCAGGTGGAACCGTCTCGTCTTAAGTGGATTATCCAAAGACTAATTTTAAAATATTACAAGAATTCTTCTTATTATTAAATCATTTTTAGAATGCCTAAGTTAACTACAAGAATTCTTCTTCTTCTTCTTCTTCTTTATTATTATTATTATTATTATTTATTATTATTATTATTATTATTATTATTATTATTATTATTATTATTATTACTACTACTATTATTATTATAGCCGTCACGTTAAGCGTGCACTCTTGAAGGATACTTTTGATTCTAACTTTGCGTACCAATGTAATGTGCCACAGACGTCTCTCAGCCACCAAGGTTTCTAACCAACCTCGGCCTGCCTAAAATGGAAGAAACTACCGAGCTGAGAACAGTTCTGTTTATCTCCCAATAAACAGAACTGTTTTATTTAATTCATCGTTCTGCCATATTCAGATCTCTCGCTCTGTTTACCGTTCCGGGTGCCGCAGACAGACAGCACGAGGTCACACCTGTTTTCTCCCCGTACTCGGATGGCAGAGGTAGGACAGGTGGCGTGCGTTTTACGCCTGGCTGAGTGACTTAAGAGAATCATCTAAACAACAGACAAAACAAACGGGCGAGCGGAATGTCCGCCGTAGACGCAGGTAGATGGATGGATGGATGTCTGGGTAGCTGGCCAGTATTGCTCTTCGTTCGGGGTGTTTACTTCGGGAATTCGGATACGGCAAACGACAGCCAGTTGGAGACTTAAGACCAGACCCGACCCTTTCCTCCTCATATAAAACCAGCCCAGTTATTATGTTACCTGCAGATCTGCTGTTCGAAGATAAATTAAGCGTAGGAACTGTGATTCACCTAGATTTACCTGGAGGCACGTTTTGTGTTTTGTTTTGTTTTTTTATTATGTAGACATAGCTTAGAATATTACAGGTAAGTAAAGGTCTCGAGAGTTTGATTACCAGCGGCAACAGAGGATTCGATTCGTTCCTCCCCCCTTTTGTAATACCATGTCAGCATCCAAGGAAAGAGCAGCCCCACGACTGGAGAGAAACAATTCCTCCGCTAATCCCGTCTGTTTGTTATTCTCGTATTTTCAGATGTAAACAAAAGATTGATCACATCCGTGTAAGGTAAAAACGAAATACAGGTGGGAAAAGAAAAGAGAAACTACTTACATTCTCTTTGATATAAACACGTAATGTGTCTTTTTAATTAAACATAAATTTTGAAAGATTTATAATTATACTTTTTCTGAAAATAAAAGACATAAATATGTCGAGAAAAAAGGAAAAAAATTAGATTTACAATTTCTATTACTTTTTAAAAATATCTGTGCTGTTAAGATCACTTACCTGAGCAAACAATCGGTAATTATAGGTGATCAAGTCTTTTGTAAATAATAATAACAAACCCGCTGTATCTATCAAAAATAGAAAGTTAACTATGGCTATAAGACAAAGTATTATGGAGAGATTTGTATATTTTAGCAATAAATTCGTTTTTCAATATTATATTTTGAAAACTTTTTTCTATATTTATTTAAGGATGCAAGCGAAAAATTTTCAACATGATTTAAATTATCTTTTTTGGTCTGACAGCAAATATTGAGTACGATTGATTCGAAAAAATATTATTATTATTATTATTATTATTATTATTATTAATGTATTTATTTTCTAGCTGTATACACCGTGTGAGCCCCGAATGAGAATATTAAAAGGTGTCTAACTTACCACTGTCACACATAGTGGAAGACTTATCTCGATCGCAGACCTCCTGGAAATACGCCGGAATACTTCTCACCCAGATGGGCCATTCTCTCCGAGTCTGGGCTGTTCCCCGAAATTTGTTTGGACTTAGTATATCATCCACAGAGAAAGGTGTGGGTCGGCGGGGCCCTCTGTGGATCGGGGGCCCCGGCCCGTTTTGATTACCGCCATTCGAGCGGGAAAAATTCTGGCTGTCGGGCGAAGGGGAGGCGGAATCGGAGGACGACTCGCAGTCCTTGGAGACGGAGAGGTTCTCGGGAGATGGCAGAGCCCGGGAACAAGTCTGCGCTTCCTCGTCCATTGTCTTCTGGCGCTGCTGTCCACTTCCTACCAGGTGCGTTCGTTTGTTGTCGTCTCTCGCTATAAGAACGGAGCGGACTGTTTCCTCTCTCTCTCTCTCTCTCTTGTTCTTTTCGTTAACGACAGGATGCGGGGTGAGGGGTGGGATGACGCGTGCAACAGCGATCGGAGCTAGATTGAGTGTGTAAGTGTGTGTGCGTGTGCGCGCGTGTGCGTGCGTGCGTGCGTGCTTGTGTGTGTGCGGAAGTCGCTTAGTGGGATCGGGCTCTCGTTGCGGGCCTCTGCAGGCGTCGATACGATTACTCTAATTGGCCAGTGAAAACCAAACGACGACGCTGACAGGCGGAGTTGAGCAGACTCCGCCAACCGGGCTAACTTTATAAATAATTACTCGTTGTTGGCGGTGTGGTCCTCTGATTTATCGGGAGGGAGGCAGAACGGAAGCCACTGCACCGCTACGCGGACCGGATATAGTGGAATAAAGGGTCGGACCATCGCGGCACGTCTCTCAAGCCCGGGCGCTGCGGGGGCCGGTCGGGGGTCTTTGTCTCGGCTCCAGACTCCCCCATTTCAGCTCCACACGGCCGGCCCCCGGTTTTGTTTTGTTGTTGTTCTTTTTTTTCCCTTTTAATTCCGAGGCACAAACAAGAAAACCCGCGGCGTAAACGTTTTACGATACAGCCCCATCTTCTTCCTGCCGCCGTCTCAGAGTCAACAAACCGCTCCACCCCCCCCACAACCCTATCGTTTCCAGTCGAACCCTTACATCCGATTGAATAATCGCTTCTTCTCCCTCCTCCTCTTCTCTCGATCCCTTTGTGCGTTTCGCCCGGTTTTGGATATACGCAAGGTGTGCCTGGCCCGAGAACGTGAGTCTTCCTTTGAAGTCGCCGCCCCGGGTCCCTGAAAGGAGTCTGGGGACGGGAAGCGAGCACACCTCATCCCGGCGGCCGGGCGGACGAAACAGTTCCGGCTCCGTCAGGGCTCCTCCTTCCCGGCCAGTCTGATCCTCGATAAACACGGCATTTATCAGATAGCGACCGGGGCAGCGATCCCCTGATCTAACAAAACACCGCCTCCACCCGAATTTATTCGGCCCCGCACGCACGGATCAATCACCTGGTATATCTATAAAACGGCCCTCTTTGTGCCGCCTAATGAAATGCAGACTTCGGCGGTCGCTTACCAACCGAGGACAATCGCAGCTCAGTGGAGGCTCCGACCGTCTAAGCTTTGGACCTTTATAAACCAGGCCGTGAATTAATTTGATACAGCGCAGGTAAATCCTTTCAAGAGAGCGGGAATTTAGTCCGATCTTTTTAAACAACAACAACAACAAATTGAGCCCTGGTCGGTGTCACAAGTGCGAAGCAAAACGATGCTTGCTCCCTGAACCCACCGCGAAAACACCCGCTTGTTTATTAATGTGAACGAGCCGACAGCCGGGTGCCCCGCCCACCGCCGCCGACACATCCAGCAGTGAACGAGAAGATATCGTTAGCGATACACAGCCGGGTACCCCACCCACCGCTGCCGACACATCCAGCAGTGAACAAGAAGATATCGTTAGCGATACACAGCCGGGTACCCCGCCCACCGCCACCGACACATCCAGCAGTGAACAAGAAGATATCGTTAGCGATACACAGCCGGGTACCCCGCCCACCGCCGCCGACACATCCAGCAGTGAACAAGAAGATATCGCTAGCGATACACAGCCGGGTACCCCACCCACCGCCGCCGACACATCCAGCAGTGAACACGAAGATATCGTTAGCGATATACACCCGGGTACCCCACCCACCACTGCCGACACATCTAGCAATAAACGAAAGATATCATTAGCGATACACAGCCGGGTACGCCACCCACCGCCGCCGACACATCCAGCAGTGAACAAATATCGTTAGCGATACTCGAAGTCGAGAAAGATCCCTCTTTACGAGATTATGCCGACGTTGAGAAGCAGTATATCACAATAAAATTTTAAAAAAATTTGTTTCAATATGATTTTGTTTAATATGCATATAATGTCGATAAAGTTAAAATTAAGTCATATTATTAATGTGATTCGCAATAGTTTTATTTAAATAACTGGCATAAATGTATACGAATGCTAATGTTGGCTCATACATTTTCGATATATTTCTATACAGTGTATTACTGGAACTTGCCACGCATTAATTTTCAAATCATTTGTGAGAGAAGGAGAAAGGGGAGCTATCCTCTACCATCACAGCCCTGGACCCTAATGAATACTGAGGATCGCCAATATAATTATGCAAAGTGAATTAAAAACAACGAAAAATTGATAAATTAATTAGCGAAAAACTTATTGTGTCATATATATATATTTAAATATCCGTTTAAGCGCGCACCTCTCTGTTGAGGCTGACTTCAAAGCCAACCAAATTGTGGCAGCAGTGTACTTTGACGAAATGACAAGTCTGATTTTAATTGCAATGGAACTGCAGTAATCTCATAAGAATAGCCGTTTTCTTGCAATTTACCCGAATATTTGACAAATGGAAGAAATGGCCTCTTAGGATTGGCACATGGCATAAAAGTTATCGATATATATATATTTTATTCTGAGTAATGCAGAAGTAATCACAGACTGCTGAACTATTCTCTCGGTACCCTCACAGCTGTAACCCGCCCATGTATCTCATGACCAGAGAAGTCGCAGTTAATAGTTTAGCACTTTTACTGGAGTCACACAAACACACGACTCATCAGACTTACGATAAATGGCACAACAGTCGCGACGAAATACTGCTATGTGTTGTTGACAGGGCGACTCGACTGCACGTTTAAGCTAGTTGTTGCTTTACAGGTAAACCTTTGAGGAACCTTACACAGATTATAGGTGAGAAGACATTGAAAGACTTCAGGCTGGTGAGAAAAGTCTACCACGCCATCAAATCTTGGGTGAGCAGTCGTCAGATAAAAACTACCAGTAGATCGGCAGCTGTGTTTATTCTGCGTGGAGCCAGGAAACTGTTCACGACTACTTCAGAAAGTCCTTTTTAAATGTTAAGAAGCCGCGTGATTACTAGATCTACTAATGCTTGATGCACCTTACTCTCAGTTCATTGTGTTTGGCAGTTTCTAGCCTCCCTTAGACTTCAAACGTCATAAAACAGAGAGATACAACAACAAGAACGGTAGCAGAATCCAGACAGCTTTGATCAGTCATTTCCCGGAAGGCAGTCATCGAACAGCCAGCTGTTAGTCAATCATTCTGTGATATTTTTATTTAAATATACATTGTATACAGAACGTTGATAAATACTAGAAATATCGTAGGAGCAGAATTACATGATAGGTTGTTGTTTGTTTTTAAAAAACGCTTCGTGATTTATCTGTCATAGAAGAAAAGGAAGAGATCGAGAGAGTGCGAAATCGAGAACAGACGCGATAATAGAGCGAATGAAAGATAATTTATTTTAAAATAAATAAGTGGTTAATCGGATTGTTTGAATAAATTATGAGAGCAGTAAACTACGATATGTTCAGCTAAGATTTAGTGTTTGGTAGGTTAAGCAAATTACGCAAACGTCGGCCTCTTTACTGTGTTATTCCTTCTCAATGCTTTTATGTAGCAAAAAAACAAACAAATGATATTGCAAAAATGAGAGAAAGAAAGAAAAATAGGGTTTAACTCGGGTTTCGTATATTGGTTATTCGTCATAAATGTATCGGCTTTATCGACGAACAATTTTATAAAGGACACACTACGATGGCTCATTATTTATTCTCTTATTTTTTAAAGTTATGGGCACGCAACTGGCAGATAAGTAATTATTTATAAAGCAGCTTATTGTTAGTTGAAAACATGCAGTAACAATCTTTTTAAGTGCATTTAAAAAAAAAAAACATTCATCATTTCAGTTTCAAGTATTGAGAGAGAGAGAGAGGGGGAGGGAGAGAGATGATGAATGATGATGATGATGATGATGATGATGATGTCAGTACTGAGAGAGATATGACGTCAGTACAGAGAGAGAGAGAGAGAGAGGAGAGAGAGAGAGAGATGATGATGATGATGAATGATGATGATGATGTCAGTACTGAGAGAGATATGACGTCAGTACAGAGAGAGAGAGAGAGAGAGAGAGATGATGATGATGATGATGATGATGATGATGATGTCAGTACTGAGAGAGATATGACGTCAGTACAGAGAGAGAGAGAGAGAGAGAGAGAGAGATGATGATGATGATGATGATGATGATGATGATGATGATGGATGATGATGTCAGTACTGAGAGAGATATGACGTCAGTACAGAGAGAGAGAGAGAGAGAGAGAGAGAGAGAGAACTTTCTTATTAATCTTTGTTGAAGTAGGTTTTTTTTTTTAAAAAAAGGAAAAGTTAAACCTCTTATTTGATGGCATTTCTTCTTGGTCAGGGGTGGGCAAACTGCGGCCCGCCAGGTCTATTTGTGCGGTCCGAGACATTCTCGCACAGAATAACGCGCTTAACGAGACTACAATGAGATTTCGTGGCCATGTTTAAACAGAAACGGACGATAGCAATGGACGTAGTATTATTTTAAAGTATTTTAATGTATATATTAACATATTTCAAATTTTGTTATCCTAACAATAAGTGCTACAAAAACTACAAAAAAAAAAAAAAAAACGGAAAATTGAAGATGAATGCCGTACGTTTAACAAGCAATGGACGTACAAATATTAGAAATGAAGCAGTAATAGTGTTGCTGTTTTTAAGGAGTATAATTTGAAGAGACATTTTCAGACTAAGCGCAGAAACTTTGGAAGTAATTTATCAGAAAGTTAACTACAGCGAAAAGCCGACGACATGTTGAGAAGTTTAAAACAACAACAAGCTATTTTTGTGAAACAAACAACCATACAAGAGGCTGCCACAAAGACCAGTTCTGTGCTTGCTTATAAAATTGCCAGACATAACAAAGCTTTTTCTGAAGCAGTATTTTTAAATGACTGTATGCTTGATGCTATTGATATTGCATGGCCAGAAGTCAGAACAAAAATTGAAGCTATATCTTTGTCAAGGAGGACTGTAGTTCGTCGTATTGATGCCATTTCGCAGAATCTGTCAGAACAACAGCTACTTGAGGCTGGAAAGTCATTCGAATGGTACTCACTGGCACTAGATGAGAGCACTGACATACAAGACACAGCACAACTGCCTGTGTTTATTAGAGGAATTGTTGATAATTTTGCAATTACTGAAGAGTTGCTGTCAGTTGAACCATTGAAGGACACCACAACTGGCCAAAATTTGTATGAATGTGTTAAAAACTGCTTGGATGGATCTGGCTTACCTTGGAACAAGTTGGCAAGCATTACAACAGATGGTGCACCTGCATTAACAGGAAAACATGTTGGCCTCATAAAGCTGTTTAATGGCAAAGTGAAAAGTGAGCATCCACTTCACACCGTGTTATCATTCCATTACATTATTCACCAGGAAAGTCTGTGTAAATCTGTCCTGGATTTCTAACATGTGATTGATCCTGTGGTACATGTCATTAACTTAATCCGAGCCAGGGGGCTAAATCACAGACAGTTCAGAAATCTGCTGGATGATATGGAGTGCGAATATTCAGATGTACTGTATCATAACAATGCACGTTGGTTAAGCTTAGGAAATGTTTTGAAAAGAGTGTGGAATTTGAAAGAAGAAATTTTGCTCTTTTTTGGAATTAAGAACAATAGTTGTGAATTTTTAAGTAACATGAAAAAGACAGAATGGGTGTGCGATTTAGCTTTCACAGCTGACATTTTCGACAAACTTAATGAACTGAATATTAAGTTACAAGCCAAGGGTGTTTTTGCTCATGAATTGTTTGTGGAAATTATATTATTTCAAGTGAAACTAGCACTCTTTTCCAAACAAGTGAGTGAGCACAACTCTGTGCATTTTCCCTTGTTACAGACACAGACTGTCCCACAAGTCTGTTCAGAGAAATACAGTCAGCAGGTATCTGCTTTAAAAGATGACTTTTCAAGGCAGTTTGCTGATTTTAAATCTATGGAAGATCAATTCAATTAGCTGAGGTACCCGTTTTAATTTAATATTGAAGCAGCGTCAAATGATCTCCAGTTGGAATTAATTGATCTCTAAGCAGACAATACTCTGAAGGAGTTTTAAGAATATGAAACTGACTGAATTCTATGCATCACTCAGTACAGAGAAGTTTGGCAATTTGAAAAAAGTTTGCCAGAAAAATGTGTGTATTCTTTGCTTCAACCTATATCTGTGAACAGACTTTCTCATGTATGAACATTAACAAATCAAAGAACAGGTCTCTTCTGACAGACTCAATTTTGCCCTCTGTCTTGCATATGACTACAAGCTTGCTGAATCCTGACTACAACAAACTTGGTCAGGATTGTGTGCAATTGCATAAATCGCATTAAAAGATTAACTGTTCAGTAACATTTATGAAGCAACATAACATTAAATTCATTTTGATCTGTTGCTTTCTTTGTGTACCAAACAATACAGTTGTATGAATGATAATTGTATTTTTGTGTGAAAATAACTTTTATTAAATTTATTATTTAGTAAATTTAGCTTTTTGTCGAATTCGGCCCGCTAGAGACCTTACGGATGTTCCATGTGGCCCTCTGGGAGAAAAGTTTGCCCACCCCCGTTCTTGGTGAACCCTTTCCTGACAGTCAGGTTTACTGGCATCTCCCACCAGCGACTTTAAGAGTTGGGAAGGTGCTGGGCACCGCTCTTGGTGACCAAGAAAGTTTCCCCAGTACGACTGGAGCCCCTTGAGTGGGCGGTCAGGGTACCAGCCAGTCAGGAGTTGACCCGGGACCTCCATTATGTAACCGAAAACCCCTACAAGACAATTTTTAAATATTTTTAGACGCGAGAGGAAGCCTGAGTGGCCGGAACTTGACGTTATTTCATAACTTTTTTGTTGTTGTTGTCATACATAAAATTAATAACAGACACGTAATTTTACATAATACAGCACATATTTACTTTTTATTAAATGCAGTGACACCACCCCCCTCTTTTAGCATAACTTTGAAAGTTCCGATATTATCCGATTTAACTTATTATAAAAGGCTGATCTCCTTTATTATACCTAACATACTATTTGCAGAAAAAACAAATATGAATAGAAATTGGGTTTTATAAATAAATACCAAATTTGTGTTGTGCATAATACTCACCATTCTATACTTATTATTTGTATGTATAAATTACGCCTAAAGTTAATTGCTGCAGTCTTCTATTTCATAAAAGTCTCAAAAAACATTTCCCCTTAAAACGTCCAATCTCACCGTCGGTTCTTTATGCTGACTATTTCGCACAATTTAGAAGATTTATCTTTTATTCTTTCCTCTCTGAAAATTGTCTGTTAAAAATATAAAACCGTAACGATTAGAGGAAAAGTGTTTTAGCCCTTTGTCGCCGATAAGGGTGCATAATTTGCGCTTCATTTGCAGAAGAAAGAGACGGCTTTCAGGAAAAGCTTTTCTTTTTTTTTTATTATTATTTTCAAATAAAGAAAACACAATTTGGCGTTAGATTCCCCGTATGGTCTTAAACCGACTTGTTTGGTCTCCCAAGAGGCATCGTTTCAAATCTTGAACAGCCTTCGCGTCCGAAACGATCGTTAGCACCCGCTCTCCGGATAATAACTCGGGACATGCAATTTAGCGTGCGATTTCTTCCTCTTCCCGAATGGGGAGGGGAGGATGAGGAGGAACGATTTGTCGCGAATTGAAATCGGAAAGCGAAAAAAAAAAAAAAAAAATCGCCTCCCTTGTCATTTTGCTTGCATAATAGAATAGGTAAGAAAGGACGCATAAGGTCCGATCGTGTAAGTCAAACGAACCGCCGAGTCCAAGTTGTATTTATCGCATTGACATTTTAAAAAATATCGCTCTCAGCCGGCTGGTAATTGCTAAGTGTTTGCAAATCCCGGAACCATTCCTTGCACATTCGGGCGTTCTCAAAAGCGAGTGGGAAGCTGTAATTATCCACGGATTTTCGGTAGCACTTTCAAAAAGACGCCTTTTTGCACTTCGGAGCCGGTGAGATGACGACCGCGTCGTGTTTCTTCACAGGGGCGGGTGGGCGGGGGGGGGCAGAAAGGGGGGGTAATTGTAGACTGTTGTCCCCCCTTTTTTTTTGCCTTTTTCCGAACGAGGTAATTACACGCGTTTTTTTCCCTGGCGCTAATTCTGCACACGTCCGTAACGTGTTGATGTCGTTCCCAGACATTATAGAAAACACTTAGGGCCCCCGAGCGAACCCGTAAATAATGATTATGCGTCTAAATGGCCGCAATTATCACGCATTCTCCGAACCTGACGTATTATCGCGTGCAGGATCAATTTTTGCCACAATTATTCCGTAATAAGACCGATTACAGCGATATCGACAGACACTGCCTGCTCTAATTGTATGGGGGTATAATATCGGCGCTTTTAAGCGGGACCTGGCTTTCCATAAAAAGCGCAGCTTTCGAAATTACTCGGGCAGAAGATGTAGTTGTAGTCATGAATAGGATACCACCGGCCGGCCAACGTCTAATCTGTCCTACACGGCGGCGTGTTTAGGGAGCCACTCTTCCCGTCTGCAATAAAAACCCTATTTCAGACATGTTTATTCTCTCCACCCTCCCCAACCCCTACCTAACCATCCCACTCCACCCATCACCCCCCCCCCCACCACCAACGAATACAGATCATTGTTTTTTCGTTAAAACAGGATATAGCTGCGCGCATATCGGCAGACACCTGAGTGTCGTCACACGAGGGGCCGGGGCCTGACTTAGAAGTGGCGGGGGAAATGTTTTGAATACGTCCTTATTATCGAAATTAATAGTTTTCCAATAAGGACGCGCGATTAGGCCGCAGAGCAATAAGGAGGTCGATAAGACAGAGAGATGGAGAGAGAGAGAGAGAGAGAGAGAGAGAGGAGAGAGAGAGAGAGAGAGAGAGAGAGATCTCATTATGAAATTCTGCTATAATTCGTCGTCCCCTGGTAATACGCCGCGTGTCCAGCCTTGGATTACTCGGTAATCTGCCTTTGCGAGGACGCGCCATCGCCGACTTAGAAAGGCAGGATCCCCCCAAACCTTTCCTTTTTTTTAGTGGGAGAAGAAAAGAAGGGTGCAGATGGTTTACCGGGTGATACATTAGGGTTCACTTATCTGGGCAAATACTCAATTATAACGTTTGGGGGGAGGCGCATCGGCCGGTTGGGAGAACGGGGGGTCCATATAAGGCTCCTCTGGCCGTCATTGAAACTTAATTACATCGCGCTTATCTCTGATCTGGGGTGGAACACGAACAGGATAAGTCCGCGCTATTGGCCTTATCTCGGCCAACGGATTTGATTTATGCCACTGTATCCTTCTTCCGTATACAATGAAACTTTTTAACAGCCTTTTTATTGGCTTTATCACGTTTTAAATCCTCCTTTGCGTTTTAGTCCTTTGCGTCGCGATTCGTAAACTGATTCGCAGCATTTTCCCTGAAGACCAATTCCGCCCTTTAATGGGGAAATCCCTTTCTCTCTTCATCGCGACCAGATACCAAAAGACCAAATACCGA
This sequence comes from Nautilus pompilius, assembly GCA_018389105.1. Taxonomy (NCBI): domain Eukaryota; kingdom Metazoa; phylum Mollusca; class Cephalopoda; order Nautilida; family Nautilidae; genus Nautilus; species Nautilus pompilius. The sequence goes on from JACATO010001071.1 coordinate 373,404, forward strand.
GCATAAGAGGCGGTTTGGTTCTGCGCATATCGAGAGATGAGATCGCAGTTTAAAGTATATCATCTGTTTGAAGAAGGAGGATCTCCCAACTAGCCCCTGTTCTCTGAGCCAGGGCAGTATTTTCGGTAAACCGACAGAACGAGAGAAAACAACTGTCGAACCCCCGCGCGCGCGTGCGGCGCCCAGTGCCCGTCCCTCAAACTGGAAATTTAAAGTATTTTCTTAAACTAAATTTTAATTGACGACAGAGTTGATAAATGGATCTAATTCCTTCGCTTTGTCTACTTGTCTGTTTCATATACTTGAAATGCCAACCTGGTGTTAATTGCAATCGGGACACGTGTTTTTCTGATGTGATTTCCAACCTTTCACCAGTCTGTCAACAGTGCTCATTATAAAAGCCTGGTATTTTAGCAGATAACCCTATTTACTTGAATGTGGAGGTTTTGGATCTCAGACACTTCTGTTGCTGTCCTGCCCTCCTCCCCCACCTATTCTGACCGCTGGCCTGACGGCGAAGGAATAGGAAAGGAAAACACCGCAAGCCATTTCCAGCCGCAAAATTCGCCGGTGTATTCCGTTTTCGGCCGACCTAACGAACGCCTCTACTAAAACTCTTCGTTTCTTTGGATGTGGGAGGAGGAAACACGCACTGCAGGCTGGTAAAGAAGAAACGAGGTAGGGATAAATACGCCACACCGAGCCCTCATTCATGGTAGTCCAGTTGTCTACCACTGAGCCACCAGGTAGCTCTATTTTTTTTTTGTATTTGATGAAATTTTGATCGCATATATCACGCAATCGGTAAAAAAAGAAGAATATTTAGGGCTCGCTTTTCCTTATTTGCAATGAAGAAAACATGAAATGAATGTAATTAAGGTGGACAGTCTAACTACCAACCTCAGTAGAAGATACAGATTACTTTCAATTGTAGTTGCTTCTTTTGGTTTGTTTTTTATGGCCATTTCTGATTAATTAATAGAAGAGCGCGTATCCACACAAGATAAAATGTGGAAAAATCTGAAATCGATTTCTGTCGGCGGATTCTCTACCAGGATTAGCCCGAATTAGACTGCACCCCAAGGAGGGATGGGGGTCGGCCGAAGTCTAACTGAATCGAGAACCTTCATGCCCTGGTATCGATGTCGGTCTTACGCTGTCCCTTTCTCTGTCCGGTTAATATTTAAGTTCCCACTATAAATTTTCTTTCCATGTGAGTAGCAAAAAGAGGATAAAAACAGACTACACGGTTGAGGTGATTGGATACGTTGTCTTTCTGCATTTCAGATTTGAGAAAAAGGATGTCAAACTTATTGTGTAAATAGTTAGCAGCTATAACAATAAAGAAAAGGAAAGATAATCCTTGGAATCGGACATCACATTGTTTGTATTTGTTTTTTGTTTTTTATTAGTAATAAAATCTCCACTAATGTCGTGAAATATATTGAAAATTAAACAAATACATTAAAAAGATGCTACTTTCAATATATTGCTGTCATTCTGTCGTGCACCAAACTCTACAAAGGAAATGAACCACTTTGAGGGCGTAGAGCAGGGGTTAGTTAATCTTTAGACGTTGTTGCCAATCCACCAGCAGGGAACTCTCAACCGAAACTCTTCGTCGGAAGAAAGCAGAGTTCCCGGATAAAACCCCACACGACCGGCTGGTGAAGAAGTTATGCTATGCTGAGCCAAGCATCGAACCCAGATTCTCATCCGTGATGGTTCAGTAGTTACTGACCACCTTATATATATATATATATATTGAGGAAAGATAAAACTGAACATTTAGACGATATGTGAAGTGTACGTATATGAAATCACACTTGAAATAAAATTCTAAGAGGATAATTTCATTTAGAAATTCACACAAAAACAACAGCATCGAAGTATTTGAAAATAAAGTTGGGCAGGGACAAAAGAAATTTTAATTCGGATCTACCTGTTCTGCAACACGTGTTTTTTTTTTTTTTTCTTCCTGGACAGCGCTTCTTTAAACGGCGGACCAGCTGGTGTGACATCCGGATCTCTGGACCTCCAGACACCCGTGGCCGAAAGTTTTCCTTCACTGTAGAACTGTCTAACCTTTCTTGATCAAGTCGAATTAACCCTCCTGCTTAATTTGCATAACAACAATTGTAGGTTAACGTGTTGAAATGCATACGCCGCTTTCGTAGTTTGCCACAAAGTTAATAGGGAAAATGACCCCAATTGTGAGATGTGACAAACTGAAATCCGACAAGACCTTATCAGTGATGACGAGAAGTGGGACGAGACATCTAGCGGTGGTCGTAGGTACAGCGTCGAGCTAATATGAACATAGTGACGTTGATGGTGAGGCCCAATCAATAATCTTCTTTTATGTTTTCAATGTTATAGATCATTTAAAAATGTTCTTTCAACAAATTACTGTTCTTATTGTTAATGGCATCACACCACTCGCAAGTTGTAAAGACATAAACAAAAATAGAATATACATTAGAAATGGAAAGACAATAATAGTTTACAATTGTAAACCGATTTAAAGTTGTTGCTTCTTTGATTTGTTGTCGTAAAATGTATCCTAATTGCATTTTAAATTTATCGATCTATTGTTGTTTGTTTTTAACTATCTTTTAGCCTAATTAAATTTCTCGTATTCTAAATGAAGCCAGAGTAATGTTTAGATGATTTTCTTTTCTTTTTTTTAATTCTAAAAATACAATGTATGTCTGGAAGCGGGTGAAAGTACAACGGCAGTTACATTTATCATTTTTCGTTCTTGCTGCTGCTGCTGCTGCTGTTGTTGATGTTTTTGTTGTTGTTTTCACTTTAATGTCACCCAGCAATATTTTTTTCTCCGTATTAAAGGGTTGGAATGACAGAGTTACACGACAGAGCCGTTTAGAGAATTCCGCTTTTTCTCTCCCGAACAGATCCCGTGTATATTTAACGAGGGGGGAAAAAAAAATTCATTCGTTTGTTGACTGATAACCACCAGCTTTCGTATTGCAAGTCAATAATTTGCTACAATGCTCTGTCATCAGAGCGAAACATTACTGGGTGTCGTGTCAGCTGGTGCGTGAGTCACAGATAAAACCAGGGGCGGGCTCATTTCATCCTTATTAGACGGCGGAGGGAAGGGTGGGCAGGAGAGAAAGAAAAAACAACAAACGAACCTTTAGATTATTTTAAAAAAAAAAAAACAAAACACAAATCAAAAGGCTAAGGAAGAAAAGGAGGAAATCGACAAACACAAACAGGAAAACAAACAAACAACAACAACAACAACAACAAAAAAGTCCCAGCTTTTAAATGCATCTTGGGTTAGAAAGTATTAAAAAATGAACGATGATTACTTTTACATGGAAAAGTTATTTCGGAATAAATTTCTCTAATCAAACAATGTAGAAGAAGATTCTTTCTTTTCTTTTTTATGATATTTAGATGGCACTGACTGCAAATGTTTACCTACCGAAGTCTGTATAATCATAAAAGATCTGAGAGGGGAGGAGGAGAAAACTGTACATATAACAATGCGGTGAAGACCAAGCGAGGCCTAGGGGAGAAATTGGCCTGATTACTAAACTGGAAAGTATATATAAAGTTTGTTTGTGTTTTTTTTTTTTTTGCTGGGCATTTACAGGCATCCACTGATAAAGCTACATTTTTAATAGCTACGATTAAACGCTTTCTGATCAGTAGCCGATGCCATGTGCACCGAGTAAAAAGTAAAGTCTATTTGTGCGTGAAATACAGGGCGACTAATAAGTCATGACACGGACAGATGGAAGATTGTTCCCGTGCACTTATTTGTTTTCTTTTTTTAAAAAAAAGAATTACACCAGGCTTTAGTCATTGTCAATGGCAAATGGTAATGACAAATGTTGCAGCACTTAACCCAAGAGCTAAGGCAAAGTGACCTCAATAAAGATGATGTAACAGCCACAGAGTAAGAGTCACGATGAAAATTGTCAGCAGTGTTTTCATGTAATTTCGTCCTTTGGCGACATTCCATGGTCCCTGAGGTCTCCATATCTCACTCCAGTAAATTACATTTTTGTGGAGGCTACGTTAAATTCCTTATATATGCAAATAATCTTAGAATACTGCCAGAATTGAAGCAGGGCATCAGATATGCTGCTACAGATGTTCTATCGGACGTCTTGGCAAACATTTTTGACAATCTCATTGTTTGTTTCAAAGAATGTGATTCTATTGGTAGTGGCCACGTGCCTGGTGACATTGACTTATTGGTCATCCTGTATATCATTAGAAAAGATCCCGCTCCCTATTAGTTGCATTGTAAATACACTGCAAAATACGCATATTAGTTTCACTGAAACGATTTTAAAACAGTAAAGGCGAAAAACTTCAACGAAGAAACAATGAAAACATTCGAACAATAGATATTTTCCTATTATTCTCTTGATATTTTATTGCTAAATTTGAAAAACATATAACATGATAGTTCAAATTAAAAAAAAAATGCCATGGAGTCTCCAAGATTTCGCTAGATTTTACGTGTGAATAAATTCAACAATATGAATAGTTTACTGAATGCACCACTGCTCAGAAATTTGCCTTTTAAACTGTCATGGACGGAATCTGTTTATATGTTGTAATAATAATTGGCATTAAATTAAAATCTAAAATTTTGTATTTCTGCAAAAAAGGCGTTTTTTACGAACTTCTAACCGGTAGTGTATATATTTATATCTACAAGATGCACGTCGACACGTGGTTTTTATACTAATATTTCTCGCGAAACGAATAAGCAAATCCAAAAAAAAAAAAAAGTGACCGACAATATATGCTGCTGTCATCTGTGATGTCTTTAAAGGCTGACTCATAAGTCTAAGTGTCAAGAGATTACAAGAAAATTGCTACATCGCATTTATTCGGCCGAACGCAAGAATGATTATGGTAGAGGAGGAACCTTTGATGCATATCCTTTTAAAGTGGCTTCAAACGGCTCATTGGAAAAATCAAGTCGCCCACTAAACAAAAGGAAAGGTTGTTCAAGAAATAGGGGTTAACTACCATGCAATTGTTTCTCCAGTTTAAAAGGAAAAAGACACTAACTTAACCCAAGGGTGATAACTCGCGTTATTTAATTGTTACGACGTGTTCTAGCAACAACAAAAAATGGGGGAAAAGCATCATAGATTATTGTTGCTTTTTGATGATTTACTCAATAACGTGGCTATTTAGTATTTCATAATTAGCATTGTTTTGTTTGTTTTTTTAAATATCTATTCAGTAAAAAGCTACTTTTTTTCTTTTCAAAAAAAAAAAACATGCGTTGTTTTATTTCCCTTTTAATTTCAAACCCAATTATTATTGTCACCGAACCATGGAGTTGATATATACACGTGTGGCACAGTTAGGGACATTTTACCAGTAAAATAATAAAAAAAAATAATAACACCACAAATAAAAATATAGAACACTTATCAAAACTACTGTACGCCGATAGCATTGCGTTTAGTGTTGTTTCAGTTAGAAAGGCGTTACCGTAGTAACTGCCATACCGCTAGATTTCGCAATTAAGAAAAGTTTCGATGCCGACTCGGAGCTGCAAGGTACGTACACACAAGCGATAACGCTTTACACCTGAACGGGAGTGGTGTCCTTAATCCTTCTCTAAGTAGTAAAGTTATCCAGTATAACGACTAAAACATATCTGTTACCACTATTAAATATCTGTTTATGTTTCGGTATCAGTTTCAGGCCAGGTCGTTAAATTGTTTACGGTTACAGCGGCTTGCTAGGTTTGTGCACTCGCATTTCAGCCCAAGTACAAGGGCCACGTGGGTCCTCCGCGAATCATAACGATAGACGACGACTGAGATAAGCCCAGCTCGCTCATGTTAAAAAATGGAGTAAAATTAGATTAAGTCATAGTCTACTGCGCATGACTGGGGGGGGGGCGCCCCCCATATCAGATTCGTACAAACTTTCCACAGACGTTTTGATTTTTCTCAAATGGTCCTGCCGCGTTGTTGTTTGTTGTTTTTGGTTCGATTTAGCGAAACACAGTGGAACGAGTTAAGCGAGAGACTGCGTAACTTCGGGTCGCCATGTGTGGCGATCTCTTAACGCTGGAAACACGAGCAGAGATAAACCGCGTGTTGAGGAGGTTGCTTGAGAGAATAAGGAAAACAAACAAAAACAAAAGAAAAATTCAAGTGTGGGTTAACTCCCAAACCGTGCTGTTCACGTAGAAATAGGTTTTTGCCAGAGTGCCATCGCGGTCAATTTAATCAAAATTAATTCTGAAACACCTCAAAAGTTTGTTTTTTTGTTTTTTTTTATTATTCAACATACTTCCTCTAAGAAACAGTCATCCGTGAAACACCCACCCTAAGACAATCTATAGTACATCGTGACATTTATCCTTTTAATTCGTTTTCAGTCTAAAATCCACTAATCGCAAACTGTCAGATCTACCACCATGCCGCCAGAAAATTTCTATTTAGACTAGAAATTAAAAAGTTTTCTTGATAAAGTAGAATTAACCCTCCTGCTTAATTTGCATAACAACGGTAAGTTAACGTGTTGAAGTGCATACACCGCTTTGTAGTTGTGCACAAACTTAATGGGAAATCGACCGAAAATTGTGAAATGTGACAAACTGAAATCTGACAAGACCTTACCAGTGATGACGAGAAGTGGGACGAGACCATTAGAAGTCTTCGAGAGGTCGTGGGTACAGCGTCCAGCTACACGAACAGGATCTGAAGATAGATTCCGTTATTGTTATCTCTATGGTGATGCAGATCGTTTGACCGCTATAGCTATTTATTCTGAAATCGATTCCGTAGAAACGGCCATAAAAACCAGTGACGTCAACTATGCAACTGTTTGTGATTTTCTTGACTGGAGAGCTATGACATTATTTACTTATTGGAAACGTATTGAAAGTATAAATTTAGTGGAATTACATTCAAATTAATGATTTTGATAAGTTATTATGACGAACGTTTTTGCTATGGAATAAATTAAATCCACTCGTTAGTCGTTTATTCGCACAACATAATTACTATTGCTGTTTTCACTTACCGCATATACAATCATAAAAACAAACTGCAAGTGAGCCGAGTAACATTTTCTAAGTCTTTACTTGTATGAATTATTTGGGAAGAAAATGACTATATTTCGTACTGAGCCTAAATGTTGTGACAATGGTGGAATGTTGGAGCCTTTTGATTTGGTTTGGCCATTCCTCTCGTGGAATCTTTCTTTTGTAGGGGGTGTGTATTTAAATTTCTCGAGTAACTAATCTGTGAATTGTGTCATAAAGCTGTAACAGTCACTCGCTAGGTAATTTCTTTTAAAACGAAGACACATAAAAGATGATGGCGAAGATATCAGTATGGCCCAAGCCCTCCGTCCCTCGATTTGAATAAAAGTGTGGAAGCAACGAGGAACCTCGAGAAACTGTTGCCAGAATTAAAGCCTATCTCATTGTAGCTCTATAAACAAGAAATGGTAAAGCGATTTTACTTTCTAAAACATATCACAGTCCGGTTTTCCATGCTCGGTGCGCTTACTCTCTGTTCGAATGATCGGCGACTTGAAGCACATATAAACTGTTCTCTTGATCTTTCCGACGACAAAGGAAAAAAAACCTTATTGTGGCCTTTCTTCTGTTTACGAAGGCTCATGTTTTAAAAAAGAGAGAGAAAATAAAGTGAAAGTATTTCTCTCTTGTAATAATGATCAACTTCCCAGATAGCTTTATTATCAAAGTTTTATTCTCGCAGTTTCTCCATCGATATCTCTAGTGCCAGAATGAAAAGATTTGATGCAGCTCATAAAAATGAGAGATTCCTTTTTCCATACTTTTTACGCACTCCCCATCCCACATTTTTACCTTAAAATCAAAGAATTCTTTCGACTGAATACATATTGGATCTGATTCCTTCACGAAGATTCAGAGATACCGTGTCGTGACAAGGTGGAACTAGCAAACGGGTTCTGTCAGGAGTATCGGACCAATTACCTGGTTCTTTCAAGACTATTCCTGGATCAAAAATAATTTTCACATACCATTTTATGACGTTTACTATCTTCGAATATAACTGCATGTCAATGCTGTTTACAGGCGGTTCTTTATGATAGTCACCGAGGAACTGCTAAAGGTGATTTTTGGCCATCATCCGATCGCTGTACACAAGCACGAGTGATTTACATTCATACAACTCGGCATCCAGCGGACTATAAACAAAAACAAATCGAACAAAAGATTTAATTTAAACACAGTTTATCTTATTAAAAACGGTAAGTAGAGTAATAAAAGCGGAGTGTGCGATTATTCAGATGGTTATTCGCGATTCCTCATCTTGAGCACCCAAAAATTGTTAGCAAAAAGGCGAATAGGGTGATATGACCCTATTCAACAACGTAAAATAAGAAAAACAGTGCAGAGGTGTTCATTCTGTAACTTGCCCTGACGATTTGTGAAAGATTCGCTCTACCCCCGGATGATTCCAACTCTTCGTAACGGTGGTCAGGTGGGTAGCTGAAAATATGTCGCTTCGACAACGACGACGACGACGACTAGATCAACAATATCTAGCTGTAGATGGGCTACAGACCGCAAGGACAGACAAATATGGCTACTGAACTCGAAGTAACAGAATGTTATCAGCCAACTTTGGCAGAGGCGCAGAAAGAGCGGTTCAGTTATACGAAAGTCCTGACGGTAGGGGGGGGGGCAGAGCAGTATCCACCGTTAAAATAACTGTTGCGCCAGGCGTAACAGCACCGTCTCGGCATATCCCACACAGAGCGGATTTCGGAAGATTCTTGGGACATCTCTGACGGAACTGTATAAAACCAGCTCTCCTAATTTACACGCCGGACGTCTATTATTTAAGCGTTTGGCAGGAACCAAACAGACGTAACAGCCCGTAACGAGAGAGAGAGAGAAAGAGAGAGAGAGAGAGAGAGAGAGAGAGAGAGAGAGAGAGAGAGAGAGAGAGATGACGTCAGTACGAGAGACAGACACACACACACAGAGAGAATGAGAGATGGAGAAAGGAAGAGAGAGAGAGAGAGAGAGATGACGTCAGTACAGAGAGACAGACACACACACACACAGAGAGAATGAGAGATGGAGAAAGGAAGAGAGAGAGAGAGAGAGAGATGACGTCAGTACAGAGAGACAGACACACACACACACACAGAGAATGAGAGATGGAGAAAGGGAGAGAGAGAGAGAGTATGTGTGTGTGTGTGTGTTTTATGGGTGGCGGTGTTTTTTTCTGAGGTGTTGTTTTGTCTCGAGAGACACACCCACCCAAGAAAGTTAGCTCATTTCCTTTGGTGGAGCTGTGATAGGTCAAACTGATGAGGTCATCAGACCTTTTATTCTGTTGTATGTACGTTTGGAAATCATTTCGCGCTCATAGACGATGGTGCAGAAGCAGTCAAGAGGAAAACATCCAGCAGTTTTTGTGGCCTGTTGGTTTCTCGCCATAAATCTCAGAGAGCATATCTGGGAAAAGCTTTCGGTGCATTGGATAGCGACCACGTGGTCCCGGAACCTCCATTCCAGAACTGCGTCAAGCCTCGACTGAAGAGGGCAGCACCCTGACTCAAGACTGTCGGACATCCGGGGAACAATACGAGACGCAAGACAAAGCAACGATTTCAAAAATCTGTTGACGAAAAAGATCTTAATTAGCTCTTAACAGCCATAGAGCGATTTTGTTTTTATCTAAATCTCTTTCAATAATTTCTATAAGCTAAAGAAAAAGTGTCGTGTGCTTGAATTTAGTAATTATTTAACTCGTGCATAATTTTACTGCAAATTACAAGATAGAAGATTAGAACAAGAATTTGCTATATTGAAGTTTGCTTGGCAGTAAAACTACTACTAGTACTACTACTACTACTACTACTACTACTACTACTACTACTACTAATAATAATAATAATAATAATAATAATAATAATAGATTGAATCTTTTATTATTATTATTATTATTATTATTATTATTATTATTATTATTATTATTATTATTATTATTATTATTATTATCAGTAGTGATATTAGTATTATTATGATCATTGGTAGTAGTAGTAGTAGTACGATGTAAAATTTGCATATCATTTTACACTGTAATTCTGTGTAAAAAGTAAAGTCCACTGACCGATGTGATTCAGTGGAAACCAGGATAATGTCAGGGTTAAAGTATTTAAGAAACAGGCTATTAGAAAATAATGTTTTAAATTTAAATAAAACCCACTACTACTATGTTAGAATAGTTTTCAAGTCTTATCTATGATCCACATATTGTGTTTCTTGATAGATTTTTTAAAGTCCCTACTAAAGACATTTATAGTGAACGTTAGAAGCGTCAGTGACTACTGTAAGATTATGCAGGACATACTATCTCTCCCGACACACACACACACACACACGTGCTGCAGTGGTAGTAAATATAACCGATGAAGGAGAGACACGAACTGAAACGTCGTAGATAGCACTTCTGTGATTATGCGAAAGTCGGGAGACCGCTCTCTGTCGGCGTCTGGTTTAGCAGGTTATCAAAAATAAATAGCGATAGAGTTAATCATAACCATGGAAATAATTACAGCTGGGCAAAAGTTCACGCAAAGATATGCAAAGGGAAACTTTAAAAAAAATTTTTTTAAAGTCAAAGAAAAAAAGAACAACCGAAAGCAGGTTTATTAAGAAGGAACGGCCCGTTTTAAACATCTTTATTAGAGGTAATAAAATTTATTGTAAATGAATATTCTTTTGCAAATGCAGTCATCGACCCCATGTTTGAAGTTTTCTCGCCTTTTTCTATTTAAAAGCAATTAATAGAAGAAATTCCCCCGAGATTAAACGTGAATTACTAGGGACGTTAACCGATTCCCCTGGCGATGACCACAGATAAATGACATTGTACAAAATAGCGCCGTTAAACTGGAAATAAGTGACTCATTTCTCTCTTGCTTTGGTGCTCAGCTCTAAAAACCGGATCCGTTTGTAAGCGCCGCGGTTGATTTCGCGCATGCGCCCCGCTTCCGGGAAGGCAGCGCCATTGCATTGTCTGGAGAGGAAAGGGAGGGAGTGAGAGAGAGAGAGAGAGAGAGAGAGAGAGAGTGTTTTTAACACTTGTCGTTGTGGCCAATTGAAAATTAAAAGTAAGTTGCCTATTATTAGGAGATTGATTCTTGTTAAATCACAGCGTTTCCTTAGCACATTGTCACGTTTAAATCTGCCTGGCTAATTTTGAAAAATTCGTACGCCGTGGGATTTCATTTAATGCGATGTGTCGCTGTTAGTGTCAGAGTGGATCGGGCCTATTGCACATCCATCACTCGTGAAACGAGCATAATTAACCCGTAATGACCGACCGCTACCATCAAGCTGTTGGGAAATCTGTGTACATCTTCTCCCTCGCAGTGCGCCGTCATTACCCGACTAGATTAGCCCGTGTGATTTATCGACGACAGTTATTGTGGGCGCTGGGAATTATTCCGACTCTACACGGCGGCGGAACTCCCCCACTTCGCAGCGCACCGGCGGCGGACGTCACACGCCAACGTTTCCTCCCCACTAATAGACATGTACCAGGGGATCTTTAAGGAAAGATCCCGCGGAATGATTAGAATTTCCAATTGTAAATAAAAGTAATTGTACTGATTGCATTGTAAGTAGGCGCGTGATCACTCGTCACTTTATGTTGTTGTTGTTGTTTTGTTTTGTTTTGTTTTTTTTTGTTTTTTTTTTAATTGTGAGCGGAAATAGGCCCTGCCTGGTCATCCCCGAGACAGGAGTTCCGAGGGATTAGCTTACAACCGGGTCACTAGGATGCGCGCCCGGCGGAGTACATAGCAATCTCTCGTGATCTGTCGGGCCTTCTCTTTATGCTCAGCTAATCAGCAGTTGGATTATGAAAGATACACCAGATCTCCAAAAACGCGATATACTTTACTGAGAAACATTAAACATTAAGCTTAAATGAGAAAAAGTCGTACAAAAAAAAAGAAAAATGTATTTGTCTTTTAATTGATTTTAGTTGCAAGAAAATTATTCATTGTAAAAGGCTCCTATTTTTCATATAAATACAGAATTAAATTGCTTAAGTTATAATTGGTACATTGTAACTACTAGAAAAGTATGCATATCTCTGGTTGTGTATGGACAATGATAAACTACTCGTTTTTCCCATCTAGTTATGTCGGGTTGGAAAAACAGGTGTAGCTCCTAAACTGGGCGCATTGCAGCAGCGCCCTTTTAAAAATCAGTATAAATATATTTCATGATGACAAAACTTCAACAGTTCACAAAGTCGGTGACATCAAACACTGTTTTATGCTTTGTAATTTTTTTGGGGTCCGCGCACTTTAAAGGGTGTTGTTGCTGTTGTTGTTGTTCTCAGCTGCACCTGTTTACTCTGCTTTATAATCAATGTGGAGCACCGCGAGACTTTCTCTTACTTCTGCTCGCTGCAAGATGAAGTACAACTAATCTTATAAATAAATCAGTATGGTTGCTTGCTAGAACTTCGGTTACACGTTGTATTCTTGCTAGCTTTCGGTGCTAATCTCTACTATATCCGCCATTAATGTGTTCCAGGTACAGGTTTTAAAATAAGTTCAATGCATAAAGCATTTCTTATATGTATATTTCTTAGAAGTATTTTACATTAAAATTCCTCATGACAACTTAATCAATCTGAGACCATTTTTATAAAAAGAATTTCACTATAGGTTTAGAAGATTTGACAAATTACCCTGTACGAAATATTGCTTATGCGTAAAAGGAAGTTTGAAAGTTTCTTTAAAATATACGAATGCGGAAGTTCGTTTGTTAGAAACAGGAAGGAAGTACCTACAGGATGGCAGGCTGTCTAATCGTGACAATTTGCAATTATCTTCGCTTTATTTAACGTTGACAGTGCTGTAAATGGAGTTTTTATACAGATTCAAGTAGCCATAAACGAATCTTGCAAGGCGTTTCTCTATATCCCGCTTGTTGATGAGACAGGGCCCAGTCTCAGGAAACCGTAGCTTGAGTAATTCCCTTTCACGCTGACAGCGGAAATCTTTTTGGCAATTCAAGATCACAACAAACTTCAACGCTCCGTGTACTGCCTGGAGTGCATTTGCGCCTCACCACTTTTCACATCTGCATTACTCAGCACAAGTTGATCCATAGGGATGTACATAGTACTCTCCCAATTAATATAATTCTTTGCGAAGACAAATCTCTATAGCTCCAACTCTACGTGTTTTGCATTACGAGTGTGTTGCTTAAATACTGTATACATCCAGTTCAACACAATTACAAACTAGTGCTAGATCGGAATGCATCTGTTCATCAAGAATAATTACCATTGTCGAGAAATGTAAATCGCACGCAGTAATCACCACAGAAAAATAAATGCATTACATATTTCATCGTTGCCATAAAACCAGGTCTGTTCGGAACGATTTCAGACAATGATAAGGATGAGAAATATGATCCATATACAAATGGGTTGGTCTCTACGCTTATCGGTGTGTTGTCGGTATTCGACTCTGCCAACAAAATCTCTTTTCTTGCACAATTTTCAGTTTCTGTTAAAAGTCTTCACGGATAATCGGTCAGAGTGCTTGTTTTCTTTTTGGTTTCTAGTCGTAATTCTTGCGTAAAGTTACTGTTGAACACTTAGGTGTTCCGTAATTAACTGGAATTCTGGTGACAGAATCACTTTTTTCTTGAAAGAGAAAGAAATCGTTAAAACTCTCTGACTGGTGGAATTAACTTCCTTGATATGCACTTTTAGAACTAACAGTTTATAGATAAAAACGATCAGCCAGACGCTTGAAAGATCACCAGTGTTTGTTGACAAGAAGAATGAGACATCGTTAGAAACATTTTAAAGGGAATTTCATAAAGTTGACTATTTTTAAATGTTTTTCCAACGTAAAGATAGCACCATAGCTCTTCTATCAAAAAGTCTTGGAATAACGTACTTGTGCTTAATGGTGTTATTTCGAGGGACAGAGTTGTGTAAGGTGACATGCTCTACCGCTGTTCGTATGGGAGTCCGGACATCCCCACCTTCTGCTGTCATTTCAATAGAATTGAGAAATAGCGGTCTGAGAAACGTCGGCGTGAGAATAACTACTACTTACGTGTATCTAATTATTTGTGGTTACTAATCTTACCTTTGAAACGAATCTTAAATAGCAGAAATGCGCGTTAAAGTTGTGAAGATTTCTGTTGATTTTTAATCTATAGCGGAGAGGTTTTTATCACGTTTAGACGGTAACTTAAGCAGGACGCTAGGAAACCAGTCGATCGACATTCGTGCTGCAAGTCAATGACGTCACGTTTTCGTGAAAGCCCGGGAATTGTCGCGTGACTTGTTTCCTGGGAATGCTCATTTTTTTCCCTATATTTTCTCATGTGTCATGCGAGGCAGATGTATTGGTCTGCAGGACAAATAAAATGGCTATTCAAAACGTTTTTGCTAAATGTGACACTGGTCTTCCGTCAGAAGATATTTTATTTTGGAACAAATAGCTTAGAGAGCGGTCGGTGGCCGGCCTCGTGTGAGCTGCAAGCTCTGAGGGGCGTCCCGGTTCGATTCCCAGTCGGAGTAGGCTCGATTTTCCGTGCTTTCCTGGCTACTCTCGCCGCCAGTGTAGAGACTGATGCACGACACGACGCCCGTGAGCAGCTAAGATAATTATTCTCTTACGGTTTGGAGGCTGTGTTCACATAAAACAAAAAAACCCACAAGGACAAAACCATACACAAAATATTGCGATACCAAATCGGAAAGATCTGTTGGATACTTGCACATGTATAATATCGTGGGTCGGAGATTATCTCGCCGCTAGGTAGAGAGCGGCGCTATTGGTCAGTCCGGGGTTACGATTTCTAACTTCTTGCTGCGTAAGAGAGTCGCTGTCCGCACGAAGGAAGCATGTTTAGTTCCTCGGGTAGTAACCCTGGAAGCTTACACGTGATCTCAAGCTGTTGCCGAGTAAGACATTTATGTCGAAGTGTACGGAGCGTTTGTCAAATACCTTTGACGTTAAAAATGAAATAAACTGGTTGCTTTTAACCATTGAATAGCTTTGCCTTATATCACACACACACACACACATATGGGCTGGCCCATTAAAGCGGTTATGTTTGGATTCTTTATAGGTGGGAATTTCCCCCCGTATAGATTAAATGAAAAGTATTCTTGGCCTGCAATAGTTTTCCTGGTGTAGGGAAGTTGAGACATGAAGCGGAATTACTTTTTAAAAGAATGTTGTTGTTTGTTTTTTTTAGCCAAAGGCCTGTATTTAACTATTTAAAAGTTTTCCTGCTGTCACTTATACCTAGCTATCTATCCATCTAATACAATGCCACAAGCGTAACACAGACACCATTCTCTAGAGCTCTTTGCTTTTCCAAATTCAGAGTTTTACTACGCTTATGGATTCCAGACTCTGCAACATAAACTCTAGCTCTGCCAAAAGCCTTCTACCGAAACCGAACACTACTTACTTCTCGTATCGTTGAATCGTGGGAAAACTTTCTTAATTGCAACTGGCTAATATTAACCTGTTTAAAGGAAAAAAAAACTACATACACTGCCCCCAATTTAAGTTGATCTAGACATTCTTGCTGCGCCCGCACGTGACTTCTAACATCTCTTAAAAACGATTTTTTGTCAACGTTTATAATGTGACGCAGATTTCTAAAGTAAACTGGCATAAATAACAAAGCTTTCTAGTAAATTTCTGGAATTCAGAAATCAGTTATATCTTATGTTTTATTTTAAGACTTTTACATTAGTTAGATGTGAAAAAAACAAACAACTCTTATTATTGAGTATAGAATTAATGTTATACGTGAGATATTTACCAGAATCAAAAAAAATATATAGTTTGCTTTAATATGTTTCTCATTATTGTTAACTAGTTGCTGTATATACTAACTTAATTTTGCCTATATATATAATATGTTCATTTATTATTAAACTCTACAGATTACATTTTAGCATGTCAGAGAAAAAAACGTACATAGATTCTTCGAAATGACTTTTTAAAAAAGTACTATTTAATTTAGATCACAAAATTCACGCGAATTAAGTGTTTAAAATTCAATTTAAAAGCTTAACAATTAATAATAGTCATTTAGATATTTTAGACATCATTAAAATTGTTTCTTGTTTGTTAAACCCGATTTCTTTGTAGAATCCCACTTTCTACGTACCAAAATGGTAGCCAAGTCGTTAATGAGTAAACCCGTTACGCCGGAGGTTAGAATCTTTTGTATTTTAATGAAATAAAGAAAAGTAATGCAACAGTTGGAAGCTGTGATATGTACAATATCTCTGCTTCCGGGCAAGTGTATGGAGAAGTGGTAAAACAGACGAATATTCTCAGCATTGCTTCAAAAAACATGAACAGCATTACTATGTTTAGATTAAAATTATCCCCGACACAAGTGAATGTAGTATCCTCGCGAACGAGTTTCTGCCCTTCTTTTCCAATGTTTTCCGATGCTTTTGATCTCGCTGGCGGAAACACAGTTATAAATCTTTGAAGTTGAATTAACTGCAAATCATACTTCCTCAAATGCACTGAAAAAGTTAAGAAACAAATAATGAAAAAAGTCTTTCCAAAATAGTTCAGCACTCACATTTCTTCGTGAAGCGCAGCGTTTATAAAACAAATACCTAAATTACAAGTACATTTCAAGGATTTAAAGTAAAACAAGAAAGAAACTCTAGCGTAAAAATGTAAACAAAAATGATTTAGAAGTAGCCAGTAAGGGATGTAGCCCCTCTTGACGCCAATACATGATTCACAGCGGCTATTTTGCACGCGGCTTATAACCCTATTAGCCAGAGCAGAAGGTAATAAAGTCCATCGTCTAATCAGAGAACCTTTCAGTTCTTGGAGCGATCTTAAAGGGAATCAAACACGTTCTCATAAAGCATCCCGCACATCCTCAATAGAATTTAGCTCAGAATAATGTACTGGCCATACCACATGAGTAATGGTTTGGTCTAAATGATATTGCTCAATTACACGTGACTTACTTTGTGGAAGGATTATTATCGTCCATTAAAATGAAGTTATCTCCAATTGCCCTTGCAGATGTTCTAGCAAAGATCCAGAATCTTCTTATATCTTATTGCAGTCAGGGTACATTCTTGAAACACATGCGGATTTGTACGGCCAACTAATGATATTCCTACCAAGACCATCACACCTCCACCACTATATATCAAAAACTTCCTGTGGGTCAAAACGAAGGCTCAATCTTGAATGATCAATAAAGAGAACATAGCTCCAGTCACGTGGTGTTTGAGCGACATGTTCACGGCACCAGTTAAATCGCTCCTGTTTATGACCGCGTGTCAAGGGATACACACTATGAGTCGTCTCGCATAGACCCTTCATTTCTGCGGCCTCCAGCGTACGATTGAAGCTGATATTAACCCCTCCTTCTCTCCTTCTGATCGTAGAGAAATCAGAAACAAGTGAAGTCGGTAATGAAGTTCTGATCTACCGAGCCAAGAAAGAGTGATACATAGCGATTATCTGCTGGAGTTATGGCCCGTGGATAATCTTGAACTGGCCTTTATACAATATCTCCATGCATTCGAAATTGCCTCCATAGCAGAGAAACCACACTTTTGTTCACATTTAGTCAGTCCGCCACTATCTGAAACTATCCGGTCTCTTTTCCATCAGTAACTCTCTTCACCTTAGAGAATCTGCCAAAGGAGTACGGTTACTCATTCATAAGGTTATCTTGAACATAAATATCTTAAGAATAGATGTCAGTTTGTTTTTATTTCATATCTTTGCACCAAAACTAATTTAAATATTTCTTTGATAAATGCTGTGCTACATAAAGAGGAATTTGTGTTAAATATCTGGTGAATAAAACTTTAACTACTTTGAGAATATCTTTGCCTGTTTGTTTATTGCTTAACTTCAGTAAACCACTGTATTTAGGTCTTTGGTTTGCGGTTTCGTTGAAATAAATATAATGTTTCGTAGAATAATACATATAGCCAATGATGATTACTTATATCAGTTAAAATCCAAATTTCTAAGATGCAAGGTAATCTCATTAAAAAAATTAAACGTTTATTAAAATATAAAATAGAATAGATGAGGACTGTTTTTTAACACATAATTATTAACATAACATTATTTAGAATATTTATCAAATCAGGCTGACAACTCTGTTAAACAAGTATCTATTGTTTTAAGGACGTACGCCGGTATTTTAATTATAACATCGCCGAAAGTCAATATTTAATACGAGTATAAGTTGCGAAATGTTTTCACTTTTACAATTATTAAATTATATATTTAAAATAGTTATTATACATTAGAGATTGAAAATGTATTCTTCCTACCGCGAACATAAAACTCAATGTATGAACATTAGAAAAATAAAATAAGTTAGAATCGAAGATAAAGTAGAAAATAAGAGGCATCATACTTTTGCATAGCTACATCTAATGTTTCTGGTGTTTTCTTTTAATTTTATTTTTTTAAGATGTTTTTAAAAAACGAAGCAAGTATAGCTTGCATGTTTTGAATCAGAATGTAGAGAAAAATGTGCAAGCAATTATATGATAGACGATAAGGAAAAATTATTAATGTTAAATTGCTTTTCAATTTTTTTTACGTGGACAGACCAATTTTTTTTTTTTTAGATTAGATATCTACATACGATAAAAATGTCGAAAAAGTTCATGTAGGCCAACTTGATGTCTTAGGGCAACAGAGTCCTTGTTATATTTCTGTGAGCAAACGTAATTTCTTATGAATCTCTAATTTCAAGATAATAACGGAAGTTAGGAAGAAAATTAGCGGAGTTTCGTGATTGGTTAAAAAGCGGTCAGATAATTTTATTCTTTGGTCAAGTCGCATTTCTTTACTTCCCCAAAAGCAATGTTTCCGGACACTGATATATTGACGTTTCTGTAAAATGCGTCTTCACGGGTCGCCACAGGGTTCGGACGAGCTCGCCTTCTATCTGGAACAGCCATTACTAATGTAAATGAAACGAGTTTCAATTAAATCTTTTTCCAAATTCTATCATATTAGTTAACTACCAATTTTCTGCCTTACTAACGGCATGCCGTATCTAGTTGTTTGAGGGGCTATTATTAAAATATGGGGTCTTTTTTTTTTGTCTTTTGAATTCGTCGGTTTCTGGAAGTGACTTAGTCTTGCAATTCATTTAGTAAAATTTAACATCGACTCACGCAAAACAAGAAAAAAAGGAAACTCATTTATCAATGAAAGAAAGAAAAATAGCATCAACAATAAACAGTAAAAAATATTCATTTCATATTCGACAAAGATAATTTACATATTTTGATTGTGTAAGTGTGGACTTCTTTAGAAAAGTGGGAACAAATAATATTATTACGTTTATGCAAATAATGCTGCGTGTGTCTATTTCAATTATATCGAAGACTTTACTTAAAATAGTTTTTAAGAATTCTCGTTGTAAACACGTGGCGACAGAGATAAATAAACAGCTGAGACCGTCGTAGTATTTTTCTCATCTAAAAGAATGCAGAGCCCGTTCAGGAAGAACCAATCTAAACTATTAAAGCGTGCAGCCTTACGATTCTGATGGGCGGTCACACAGCTGTCGACAAACGTTTGACATTTGGTAATTAACAGCGACTGGAGAAAAGAAAAAAAAAATTTAAATCGGTTTCTGATTTAGCCAGAGACTTTTATCGAGTGTAATTATAAACCTCGATGTTGGGGAGCATCAATTGGCTTGACGAATCTTTTCCCATTCTGTAACTTCTTTTCTCTCTTCCGTATCAATACAGCAAGGGTTCCCTACTTGTTTCCCGTCCGAGGCAAACAGGGAAGTTCGTGGGTGGGTTCTGGAGAGATCTGTACGTGTATTAGCCCGAACCCCAGCAGAAACAATAAGGACATGAAGGGTAAACGTCGTATCTGAAGACGGCCTTCACGAACGGAACAGGATAATCGTTGACTATGCGACGCTCGGGAGAACCGTCGGAGATGCTAAAGACGAGTTGTGTGGTGCTGCAATTATTCAAAGACTGTCACCGTCAGGGGAAAACAAGGGCACCACGGCGCACCGCAAATATGCAGCTTTTAGGCCATCACTGCAGTGTGACAGCCAATTTGCATATCAGTTTTATTGACATAAAACGATGTCAATTTCAAAAATCATTCATTTCGTTTTGAATATCCGTCGTCTGTTCGCGAATCCGCTACGAGCACCGCCGCAAGGAGTGGTGCTCGCGCTTGGTACGAGCCACGTGCCAGACGGGTGGCGCTGTGATTAAGGTTGTGCTATGTGAACTCACGTATCAACGCAACAAAGCCTAAGTAGCGGTAAATATATGGAGTAATTAGCGCGCGGGGTATAGCCGAAAATAGCAGACCGGTGGAGAGAGACGAGAGGAAAGCAGGTGGTTGGTAAGGGGCCAGAAATAGCTGGCGTAGGCTGGTAACCAACCCCAACCACAGATCGCGACTAATCTGATTTAATCATTTTTATATTTACCGGCTTTAAGATTTGATTCCTCCGTAAATAAATTAATAATGATAAAAAGTAGCCGATTGCTCACAATACGCAAGAAACATCCGGCGAGAGTAACTTTAAAATCCCGACTAATCACGAGTCGTACCATTTCTTTGTTAATTAATCGCCCACCTCCACAATGTCTAGTCTCGCTGTTACAGCGTTTTCATTTCACTTTTGTGGGATGAATTACGTTTCTAACTGGAAAGAAACTCCTCTTTCTTGGCTCATTTCCACACAAATGAACAATACATAGAATAGCTAAAAAAGAAATTATTTTAAAATTAGCTTAGTTTATTTATTAATCTGTTTGTACATATTTCGTGCAAACTCTCTTCGAAACTTGAACTTGAACAATATCTACCCAGAACCTTCCAGATTTACCTTGATTAGTTTTCACCTTTTAGTAAATTTTTAAGGTAGAAAATAGAGACTTTATTATTTTTTTGTTAATTAATAATTTCCTTTAAAAGATCTTAACACTATTCTTTAAAAAACAGACAAAACATAAACAACTATAGTTAGTGCCAGCACTTTCGTTTATATCTTCCATATTATTTCCATGCATTTGTTATTTTTTAACTCTCTCTCCATCTCTCTCTCTCTCTCCATTTCTCTCTCTCGAGCTCTCCATCTCTCTCTCTCTCATTTCTCTCTCTCTCTCTCTCCATCTCTCTCCATCTCTCTCTCTCCATCTCTCGCTCCATCTCTCTCCTCTCTCTCTCTCTCTCCATCTCTCTCCATCTCTCTCTCCATCTCGCTCTCTCTCTCTCCATCTCTCTCCATCTCTCTCCATCTCTCTCTCTCTCTCCATCTCTCTCTCCATCTCTCTCTCTCACTCTCTCTCCATCGCTCTTCTCTCTCATCTCGTCTCTCCATCTCTCTCTGCTCAATGCTCTTCGCGCCTCTCTATCGATATATATTCCTCATCTCTCTCTCTCTCTAGCGTTCTCTCTCTCTCTCCGAGCTCGCCTCTCTCTCTCTCTATCTCTCTCTCTCTCCAATCCTCTCCATATCCTCTCTCTCCATCTCTCTGTCTCTCCATCTCTCTCTCTCACTCTCTCTTCTCTACTCATCATTATCTCTCTCTCTCTATCTCTCTCTCTCTCTCTCTATCTCTCTTCTCTCTCTCTCTTCTCTCTCCTCCCCCCCCCCCTCTCCCTCTCATATTTTATAAAATATTTACTAACTGCGCGTTAGTCCAGTAGCAAGCTGCTAAAGTTGGAAGACCGAGTTCGAACCAACTGACTCCTCGACGTTAATTTCTGACCAGCTTGGATTTACTCTCGAATCTGAAGATCGAGGATTTTTGGTAAGGACTTTCCGCGTAGCTGGTGGTTGATGTGTGCCTTTGCTGGCAACTAAACTCTTCACTGGCTTGTACCCTAACCACCGCCGAACCGCAAAGGAATCAGGCATTCACCGAACATTTATTTAATGCACAACTGAAAAAAAAAAAAAAAAAGAGAGAGAGAGTGAGAGAGAGAGAGAATAACGTTCGCTTTAAATTAGTTTTAGAGAGATTCTACTTTGAGAAAGTTTGCCGTTCTTTCGCCGGGAGGGAGCGTCTCAAATAAATCAGCGTAAAAAAAAAGAAGAAGAAGAAGAAGCAGGAATTGCTATTTTCCGAATCTGTGTTTCCATAATCTCTTCATCGGAACCCTTTCTGCCGTCTTTAAAAAGATTTTTCTTTTTTTTTTTTCCCCCTCCCCCCTTCTTTTTTGCCTGTTTTAGTTTTAATTACTGGAACGAATATTTCCTTGAACAATTTTAATCTCCCATTATTATTGTTATACTTGTTGTTCTTCCTCTTCTTTGTTTTATTGTACCGTCGTCCATCGGGTTTTTTCCTCCCCGGTTCTGCAGCGGTAAAAGTGAACATTTATCTGTAATATTATTTGACGTGCAAGATCAAAATATTGATTAAACACGGATGAAAGATTCGTGCTAATCCGACGCACTTTCTTTTAAAAAAAACAACAAAAAATTTACCTCCCCCCCACCACCCACCCACCCACCACCAACCTCTTCTGCCAATGTTGTTCCCGTTCAAATAAAAGGAATTAAACATTTCAAATCCGCTCTGTTTTTTTTTTTTCATTTTTGAAGAATAAAAAAACATAATGAACAATTTTTATTTCTCCCCCCACAACCGTTGTTTGTTTTTTTTTAAATGTTTAATTCAAAAGAAAAGCTTTTATCGACTGAAGAGAAAGTTAATAGCCCAACGAATGGAGAAAATCTTGTGAAAGTGGGGGCAAATCTTTAAAGGTTGGCAAAATATCAAAAGCAAAGAGCGGTGCAATCAATTACAGTAATTTTTCTCTCCGATTTGCGTGACGTCTGCTAAGCCGGATGTCAGAAGGCATTACCTGACGTTCGCCCGGCCGAATTCATGGCGGAACAGCAGCGAACAAAGCCGGCCCTGAAATAGATGACAAACGAGGGAACCCTGCGAGCAAAATGGATGGATTTTGCTCGAAACTCCCGCAGAAAAATCGGCAAGAATTTTATCCTCCCGTGTACACTGGAGTCTGGAGGAGCGGCGATGAGAAATGACAAGTGATTGCGCGGAGAAGTGATAACACGTGACACTTGAACATGGCTGACTAACGGAGGAAGCATTACATGACATGGGGAAGCAGATAAGCGTCCGGTACCATACCGTAATCTGTGCCAACCCCTCCACGTAACAGAAAAGCTCTCTAATGTCAGAGGCAAGCAAAATCGATAGACAGCATTTCTTCCTCTCTCTTTTCCAGTCTGTTTCAATTACCGTTTACTTCAGCCGTCTACAATCCGCCGAAGAAATAATTCCGCACGTGTCCTACAATATTCCGATAATGCCCGACTACATGCCCTTTTGGTTTTAAAAAATTTGTTCAGTATAAGATATCCCTCTCCATCAATCATGCTTACTCTGTTTTTGTTTCTACTTCCTTTTTTTTTTTGGCTCTGTTTTTTCTGTTTTTTTCTTTCTTTTGTGTGTGTGTGTGTTTAACCCCAATTTACTACTGACAGTGTAGCGCCACCTATTTATGGCTGCCATAAACTGAATTTATGTCAGTCTTACTTTTCTTCCTTCTCTTTTAAAACACGTCAACAAACTAGCAGTCTTTCTATTTTGTTTTAACATTTACCTGCAACAACCCAGATAGCTCGCAGACATTTAGAGTACCAATTCTTACTCTTGAATGAAAAGATTGTACTTGCATATCAAATCCTTTTAACACTTAATACAATTCTGTCATTTCTGTTAATCTGTACTTTGACGAAGTCTTTTCCTGAATCCTTTTATGGCACTGCGCCTAAAACAGTCCTCACATGTAATCATGATACGAACGTTTCTTGTTCTTTCTCTTTGGATCTCCCTTGCAAGTCTAATCAAATTTTCTACGACGCATTTCGAAGATATGCCTACGCATAGTAATTCTTGCACTTTTTTTGTTGAGTAGTTACCCGCTATTCGTTTTTACTACATAGGGATATAGATGTTTTTATTGACCTTAACACTTATAAAACGGCTCTATAATCTTGCGCATGCGCATCTCTCTGGTATTCAGAAAGTGGGTCAGCCCGTTGTCAGTAATCATTGTCACTTGGTTTATCTCGATTCCCCCCCTTAATTGCTTTTTACGGCTCAGGAGTAGTGAGTGATAGTCATAAATCACTTTACAAGGAGGCATAGGGACGATATAAGAAAAAAACCCAACAAGATTTGACATCTTGGATTTTAAAACTTGGAAAAACAAAAACACTCATCCGTTTCTGTCGCTTATCGAGACATGAGGGAACATTTAACAAAGTCAGAACCAATGAACGTGATTTAGATACATTTAAACGTATTTACGTGAGATTAATAAATAAACATAGTAAAAGGGCGATAGTTATGAAATCATAAATCTTTAAAAGAATAATATGTGTTACAAATATGTACTTCCATTTATTGTTTACATCTCTCTCTCTCTCTCTCCTCTCTCCTCTCTCTCTCCATCTCCATCTCTCTCTCTCTCTCTCTGCTCTCTCTCTCTCCTCCCTCCCTCTCTCTCTCTCCAATCTCCATCTCTCTCTCTCTCCTCTCTCTCTCTCCCCCTCTCTCTCTCTCTCTCCATCTCCATCTCTCTCTCCATCTCTCTCTCTCTCTCCTCTCTTCTCTCTCTCTCTCTCTCCATCTCTCTCTCTCTCTGTGTGTCTTCCAAACACTTAAGCTTTGAAACAAAGGCAAAAATTAATTCATTTATGATTTTTTCATCATCTTTGATCCTCTGTTCAACCTCTAAGGTTAAAAGCTGCTACATTTTGCAGTGTTTCTGAGAAGTGAAGATTTTGGACATTTACCTATAAAGTTTGGTAACAGTACAAATTAACCGATATGTGATTTATCTACGTTTGGCTTACGACACTTTTCATTTTGTAAAAATAATTACCAATAATATTATCAGTGCTTCACAAAGGCCAAACAAACAAATGGATCAGATTTTTTTTTTTTTTCATTTAAAGAGAAGTCAGATTTGTAAATCATGGATGAAAGAACTGCATGCATACCAAATTTGTTCATGTTTTAAGACTTTGCTTACCCAAGGGGCTTAACTTTGGCTAAATCCGTGCTCGTGTCTGATAGTCGCCGGGACCAATTAATTATCAGATTAGGTAGATCAGGGAAGTAACAAATAGTAATCATAAATAGTAACAGTACATAGTTTTCCCGAAGAGAACTAGGCGTTCAGTAACTAAATACTATCGTGTTGAATAAATCCCGTTTTACAGAAAGTGGAGGAGGACAAGGTCGGGCGGCTGTCGTTACCTTTTTTGGTGGTAGAAGCAGTGGTACATTGACCCTTGACTCTCTGCAGGCGAGCACTGTATTTGTAACGAAAAGAGTTGAGATTCTGCTCTCTACAAAAAAAAACGCCGCAGGCCAACTTAATGTCCGCGCCCCACTATTGTTGCGTTATTTATTCGAGTGAGTTGTGAAGAAAAGCGCCGCCGCATACGTGTTAATAAGGAATCTGCCATTTCTGCATGGAGCCGAAGAACTGCACGGAAGTTGAAGTCATCGGCACTCTGCGAGGCCGTAATCTCCCATTCTACTGTAGCGTAACGCTTTCGCAAAACGGTTTTTTTTGTACAAATACCGGTTCATCGAGAAATGCGGGCACATTAATTTACTCTGCCTCGCCCAGTGAGACTTCCAAAAAGATAAGAAACGGCCACTCACAGAAACCGAATAACCTACACTTCTTCGTATCTTCAGCTCCCAGCCCACTCACCTTTCCGTGTTCCCTTCATTGAAGGCGCACGGGTCGAGTAAAGTTGGACGTGTTTAAGGGCGACTCCGCTATTTAAAAAATACGTTTCGCTTAATGCGGGTCTGGGAGTTTTGTCCAGCGGACGCAAGGTTTTAACTTCAGATAATCAATCCGATAAGCAGATCTACCGCGTGTCTCTTTTTATGCTTACCGATGAGAACAGCGCCTTCGGAACGAAAGTAAGGGGAGGGGGAAATCGCACTGTTTATTACCTTGGTTTTTATCTCCTGAGGGGTTCTTCTAATCTATGGGAGAGCGCTAGCATCACTTGACATCCCCGACAGCCCCGGCCCTGGAATACGAGATGAGCAGTAGACACCCCGACGAATTCATGCGACAGAATTTGTCGATACTCTTTGCTAGTTCAAAGTAATTTAAAAGAGGGAGGAGGTAAATAAAGATCAGGCAATTCATCGATTTTGTCGCTATTAATCACTGTTCATTTGAAAGAAAGGAGAAGAAAAAAAAAAAAAAGGGAAAGAATTTTTCTTTTCTTTTCTACAGAACATCGCGCATTTTGTGCCGCACGGGAGATCATTCTTGCGAACCCGGAACTGGTAACTAACTCGTCTCCGTATTGCGCGTATTAGCGATATATATATATATATATATTACACCGCGGTCTGTAATTAAAAGAAATTAGGAAAAACACCCCAGAAGAACGTTACGTGTGCGTCGAAGGCCGTATGGAACTCGACGATCTCAGTTGTCTCCCCCGACGACTTCTGGAAGTCTGGGCAGTGCAACCAAGCAGAGAGAATGTCGCGTTTGTTTTGCGAACATTTTTATTTTTTTTTAAAAATTCTTGTTTTCGTGACGGCACCGTCCAGGTGTCCGTGCAAAACACCGAGGTGTCCTTTCGTTTGTTTTGGTGTGGCGAATGGAGTTCTGGAGCCCGGAGCGCGCGATGCGACCTCTGGCGTTGATATTGTTTGCATACAATATAAGAAATACGCCAGTAATAGACGAGAGGAAACGAAGCCCGCTGTCCGTTCGTTCGGAGTTCTTCACAATCCTACCGTGTAAATAGTTAATTCCAACCAATGACGCTAAGCAGTAATGACGCAACTTTCTTTATTCATGTACACACAAGCAAGAGAAAGCCATAACTTCCCTTTTCTTCGTGCAGTTTTCTAAAAAAAAAAAACTTAATATTTTATTGTCGTATTATTACATGGTTTTGTTGTTCACTTTCCTATCCCCCCCAACCGGCGTCTAGTGTGGAAACTGAAAAGAATCAACCGAAAACCCATTTCAGATGATGTCTGCTCGCTAAACCATGAATATCGTTAAGCATCCTTTCTTTGCGTCACCAGAGTGCATTTTGTCTGGGCTTCATGGGTCCAGACAATGACAGCTGGCCGAGTGAGCATTGATCTGCCGCAAGAAGTACGGTGTCTAAACGTTGGGCGACAATGCAGAAGGGTCGCGCGGGAGGCTGCTCAGCGATGCAGAATCCGAGCACGCCATCTTGACGCTTAAAGAGAATCATGGGAGCTGTTAAATAGCACTTCACCTTCTGCGAAAGAATTATCTGAATTGCCGCTTTCGGTCCTGATTCTTGTTTTTTCTTTTCTTCTTATTTTAAAACTATTTCGTGTTTTTAAAATCTTAAATTCATTTTACCCCTATTTTTATGTCATAAGAAAGAATTATTTTTGTTTAAAAGGAAAATCATATTAGAGTTAAACAAAGTTTCGAAACTAAAATCGTTGTCACCGATTAACTGAGAAACGTTTCGTTTGTTTTTTAAAAAAAACGAATTAATAATAATAATAATGATAATAATAATAATAATAATAATAATAATAATAATAATAATAATAATAATAATAATAATAATAATAATAATAATAATAATAATAATAATTTATAAATTTTTGTTTAAAAACCTTTTTCACTAATACAATTAGGAATATGAGTTATCTCCTCCTCTGTAGAAACACGCAGTGCTAGTGGGGAGTTAACTGTACAGATAGTGCTACAAATATCTACATTATACAACAGTTCTGTACTAAAGAAGCTTAAAAATCTCCTGTATAAAAATTTTTAATTATACAACCGCATCTGCCACATTTAGGTCTAATATACCCCATTGACGACAAAACCTTCGTAAATTTATTCATTTACCTCTGTAAACAGCATCGTCAAAAATTGCCAACCTGCCGCGCTAAATTTCTAAATCTATATCAAACAAACGGCAATTTCTCTACACACATAATACATTTAGTTAATTGGTAATCAGAAAGAAGAAAAAATCGCTATAAAACATCATTATTATTTAATATTATGTAGATCGCTTGAAGTCGTCTGGGCACTGAGTTCATTAAACGTCCAGGTCCAAAGCCATTCCACTGCCCTCGTACCGACGCCGGAGGTAAAGTAACCCGGCCGGCCCCTCTTCCTGGACTGGACCGGGATCGGGTCTACACTGGACGCCCCCTTACTGATGTCGTTCTGTCTTAAAAACAGAAATGGTTTTTCTTTTAATTTTTCCTTGTGATGCGCACAGCGCGCGCTCTTCTCGATCATCTATTTCGCTGGACCGACGAACGACACGGAAACCCGGGCCCCATCGGAGCCGTTAAGTTCAACCTCAGACAGCCAACCGTTCTCTAATTCGCGAGGCCGTCTCTCCAATTAACCTCTAAAACCGACAGAATTCACGTTCCACCAACAGCGTATGAATGGAAATCGCAGCTTATAACATCCAACTGTAGCCTGTACGTGTGAGCAAAACCAGTTTCTCCATTGTCATTTGATAGCGGGGAGGTTCTAGAAGGGCTGATGGTTAGCGCGGGTTGTTGTTCCGTAATACTCCCCTACCTGGGCGGCGGTATCGCTACGACAGACGGACGAGAGCGGAATATAAACACACGTCCGCTAAAGCCCTTTGTGGGGCTCCAGGAAATCGAAGTGCCCAAGGAAAACCTCGCGACCAGCCGCCGGCGCAGAAGAAAGCCAATAAACCGCGCGGAGTTCGCCTCGGGGGGCGAACCCCGAGCTCCCTGGACCCCAACGTTCGTTCGTTCGTCGACAGAGAAGAGTAAACGTCTCCTAACGACGCCCTTCGCTCACGGCCGGCCGTTGTCGTAGGCGAGGCGCCCTTCGACAGCCCTACCGATCTTCTCGAGGGAGCGGGCCTAATCCGTGCGGTGCCCGGCGCTCTCCGAGGGCTGGTGAAGCGCACAGAATGAACCCTCGATCTCTTCTCTTACGATTCGCCGTCAGCCTCCAACGTAGCAGACAGGGAGGCGATAATAACGAAAAAAGATTTTAACTTAATTTTTTTTTTTTTTTTTGCTTTCTGTGAATTTTAAAATAAAATTAACATTTTCTTTTTTTTTTATTATTTGTAACCTGTACAAAATCAGAGATATGCGACGAGATTCGTTTTAAAAGATTCTGCAAATCTGCCGATTACATCAACAATAAAACCCGAATGGGCAGCCATTTATTGGTGACATGTTCGTAAAACATCTCAGTGTTCCTGCATGCAATTGTTTTACTGTGAGTTTCTTTATACTTTATGACCATATATTTCTATTTAATAAATATTTGATTTATAGGCATTAAAATATTCATAATTTTATTTTTACTTCTGTGTTTATTAATTCGCACTAAATACCAATTGGTTTGTTTGTTTTGCACTGCGTGATATGCCGCATATCCGGAAGAACCGCAGAGAATAAAATGGCTAATATTTCTTGCATCGTGCAGTTCTCAGTATCCATCACGACGTGACGACAGACAAGAACCCGGTGATCTTTTTCGCCGAGGAAAAAAGGAAATTAAATCCGACAACATAGCAACAACAACAAAAAAAATCTATTGATGTAAAAACGAAGTAAAATAATCTCAGTGATTTTTTACCATCAATGATAAAGCTGACAGTTATTGCCGAACGTGATCAACCGGCTACCAGATCTGCTCTCGCAGTATCGGTACCATAGCAACAGCCATATATATATATATATATATATATTACGATTCTTTTTTAAAACGTGCATTCGTTGTTTTTGGAACGCGACTGCAATGCATAATGGTTAATGAAATCTCGTAACTACAAATTTGATACTAAATTTAGTGCATACCAACTGACATTAAAAAAGAGAATCAACAAGCAAACACAACCCTGTATAGAAATAATAATAAATTATTCACTGTCGGTCTTCTTTGGGGTACCATTTTGGAACGATGATGTTAATAAACCCAGATAACTCTTACAGCGATCGCTACTCAAATAAGTCCTTGCGATGGGTCCACTAGCCAACTCGCAATGACGCCTGATATATCTAAAATGTTGGCTAAAATACAATTTAAACGCCGATTCGAGTTAATAAACGAAATGAGCTTAGAAGCAGGTGCCAGTGCGGTATCATTAGCGTATGCCGCCAAACAAGTTTTGCTCGAAAAACACCTTGGATAGGTAAGGATTCCTGACGTGGGATCTCACTCAGGTAGATGCTGGTGACCGAAAGAGATCCATTTACGAAGTAGCCGGGATGTTTTATTTATTGTACGAGGTACTTTTGTGTAATTATTCCAAAATATTATTTGAAATATATTTCATAATTTTTAAAACAAAATTTTTTTTGCAAGCTACATGTTAATCCATGCGGATATTGTGCAAAACCATTATCAAGATTTATACGAGTATTAGGCCATACCGATAGTGTGTAAACCGTTTTAAGATATGTATTAAACTATACTGGTATTGTGTTGGATAATTTTCAAGATTCATATCAATCCATACTAATGCATTGCGAAACGTTTTTGAAGATTCATGCTAAGCTACGCAGATATTATTTAATCCAGTTTCTTTGATTTATATTAAACCATTCCGAGATTCTGTAAATTTGCATATAGAGTCATCCCGAAATTGCATAAAAACACTTTTTAAAAAGATATTCATATTAATCCTACCATTTGTGCGAGACATTTCCCAAGATCCATATTATTCTATCCCTGTAATGTGTAAAACGTTTTCAATTATCCTCCAACCTGTTTTAAAGAATGTGTGCGAAATATTTGTACAAAGTGTGAGGGAATGCTTGGGAAAAATTATGCAGAAAGTTGCAATCCCTAATGAACTTTATTAAATAATACATGCAATACACCTGGAAGGATTTCTAAAAGCATTACGAGTTACATGTTTCCAATACAATTCTCTGACTATGAAGATTTATAATTTGAACAATATCAGTAGTTAAATCCCTAGTTAAAGAAACTGAACAAAATTCAAATCTCGGTTTTCTGATAGTTTTGAAGATGTAGATGTTTACTTTCTTCTTTATATAATTTATACTATAACTTGTTATATATTATATTTATCCAAGAAATCTTTTTTTTTTCTTATGCATATAAAGAAGACCTTCAGAATTTCTTCATTAAAAGTATGAAGCATAACCCCGGTCTTTACATTTTAATATAATAACGTATTTAAAAACGAACCTTGGAAATCCATTAAGAAAATGTTTCTTTGTAAATACTTCAACACCGACTTCCGGTGATGTTTGGGCAAAACCACGGTAAGACTCCTGCAAACCGATGTCACGGTGTGCGACTATTTTTTACGATAGAATCACTGACCGAACACTCGCCATTTGCTATTGTTTGTTATTTATTATTATTTATTTATTTATTTTTGCAATGCTTCGTCATAACAAATGCTGGTAGATCATCTGGCAGAGGGACCACTAAGAACCTGACATGGGATACCTTTGGGAGGGGTGGGGGGGTCACACCCAGCAACTCATCCGGTCCATGAGGCAGCGACGATCGACTCACGCGGCAGCGTGGCTTCGTACTTCGCTCTCCGAACTCCCATCTTGCGTCCTGCCCGGCGCTGTAATCAACCAGAATAATTCTTTGATTAAGGTTAAAAAAAAAACTAAGTGATGACTGTTCATTTTTCGCTTGAATGAGCGGTTGTAAACCTTCCACAGACTATGCCATCTATACGTGTGCAGTTGGAGTTCTGTTTAAAGTTTCGATATATGTAGGATGTCGGGTGGGTGAGTTACTCGATCCGAGCGTACCGCGTGTTTTCTCCATATCGGGGTAGGGGCTCCGCCAGATACCGGAAGTCTTTTTTTTTTTACCTACAACTAGACGCGCGGATGCCATCTCGGCCGGCGTGGCGATGAGTGAATAAACGAACGCTATTAGTTTTCGTGTGATAACGCCTTGTGGTTGTCTTTTTTCTCTCCCCGTTTCCCGTTGACCTCCGCCGCAGATGACAGAGCGGGCGAGGTCGTCTACCAGAGTTCCGGTAACGAGAGCGAGGCGAGCGTTTAAGGTTGCGCACGCACGCCGACGATCCCGCCCCAAACAGGATGCGATAGCGCATCTTTGTTTTTTTAAAGTTCAGAGAGCTGCGAAAACGTTGACGGTATACAGCGATTAGCGCATCGAGCCCCGGGGGTTAATCCGACTTCGCTCGTCGGTACTTCACGACGTAGCATATAGTTACTGACGCTGGCTGCACGCGATAAAACTGGCAGATCCCGAAAGGGGCCTCTTTTTTGGGTGGCGGGGGAGTGGGGCAAATGGTGGATTTATTAGCAGTAGATCTCTTCTTCACTAGAAGGATTTGGAGGTTTGACGTGGTTTGTGGTTGGTCTCGTACCTGCAACAGAAGCCATCGTTCTCAAAGCGCGAAACCAATTCCTCTTCAGAAATGCTCTCTGAAGACAGCCATAACTCTTCTGCGGAAATGGCGTTAATTCAGTGGACTGGAGAACTGACTGTCTTAATTTATAGCCTCCTACATCTTATCTTTTCTGGATCAGCTTCCATATCAAAGTGACAAGATATACTGGCACAGCTCTTATTTCTACACAGGCGTTTTTGGTTTCTGCTAGTGGTTGTTATGCAGATGATATAACTTAATCGCTCTACTGCAATACCGGGCTGGGCGGGTCTTGGAGTCACTTATGATAAACACGAGGACAGACAGCTGAGTTGCTACCAATATATACATAAACAAATATAAGATCACCGTCAAACACTCCTGCGGCGCAATCACTAACTGCTTGTTCCAGTGGTGTCATCTCGATGTTTTGGGGTAGGTCTTTGAAACCGCATCCATCTTACAGGCAAGCATTAAAACTTCACGTGCAAAAACCTATTGCTATTTTCACCAAAAACTCTTCAATGCACACAAAAAAGAGAGAGAAAAGAACGTGTGCTTGTGGCAGTCTCCGCATGTATGGCGACGACGTCGGGAAAACCCTGCTAAATTAATGCCAAAACTGTTAACATGTGTGATAGCATTTCTGTTATTCCATCGGCATCTTACTATTATACTTTTGGGGAAAAGGTGCTCGTTTTCTAAGATGTTTAGATTATTTTATTAGTGCACTTAAAATCAAGCACTACAGAAATACATATTATTTGATTGTGTTTTTATTAATTGTATTACATAGTGCAAAGTCACTTTAAATGTCTTACCGTAATTTATAGTACCATTATTTCGCGTCCAAGATGAAATAAATACAAAACAATCTGACATAGAAATTTTTTTTTTAAATTTAAATGAAATCCGACATTAATTTAACACTTTTAAAGTCAAATCCATCTTCCAAATATATACTTTTTAAAGTAATATTTAATTCTGAGCAATTCCAGTAAAATTTCTCGTGAAATCCCAGTTCATTAATTTTACAAATCACTAACTTGTGTTTTCCTTATGTCTCCTATTTAAGTGCTAAAATATTACAAGTCTGAAAGTTAAAATGTTTAAGATATTAGAGGTCACATTTTTAGAGTGTTGAAAAAAGGTAAGCTTTAAATTTCTACTGGAATAGCCTTTACTTTGTACATCATGACATGAGTTTTGGATGCGATGTATTATAAAAATATGATCACTTTATTGCAATTAACTTTTTTATTTCATTTTTTGTCTGGTATGAATACAATTTTAAAAATTCTATCAGCTAAAATTAAGCAAATACCCTATGGCAATTAAGTAAAAATATATGGAAGTTAGTAGCATGGAGAGCTTTTATTTTGCAAAGGGTGTGCAATAATAGTTTCAAAGGTAATCTCGTCATGTTGTAGGAGTGTTAAAATAAAAAAAAAAAACTTTGGTAACACGAGTAAAATTTGCCAGTAGATCGGCGGTGGGTGGGCGCGCCATATCCGGACAAAGACTCCGAGATTTTGGAGTGCAGATATCTAGGATAACGTTTTGGTTAAAGCAGGATAAACGTCATATTATTACTACTCAGGTAATACATCGGAGCTTAGGCATGAAATTTGTTGGCACCTATGATTACCTGGTGCAGGTTTTCCTACAGTTCGCAAGTATTCTTCAGTTGCTGATGTACGACAAGTCTTGGTCGATTGCCGAGATGTTCCTAGAGTTGGTCAATTGGATGTATTTGTGTCGGTGAAGCTCAGAACTAAAGAATATTTCTCGCTTCCCAAGTTGTTGCGCACAGTTTCATTCAGATTGCATTCGTTATCTAAAGTTGAAGCAAAGAGAAATCTATAAAGGTGTCTTGTCAGCTTTCTGTTCTTTAGCAATGGTCTATTATTGTTTCTAATTTTACAAGATAAAATATAGGAAGAAAAAATACGTAGCATCCATCTGGTTATTGTGATCTGACTTCGTGTTTGTATCAAACCTAGTGAGTGAATTAAATTGCATATCTTATTGTAGCTTTAGACCATGGCACACCGTGAAACAACCAATTATAGTGGAACAGTAAAAATATCCTGAAGTATGTAAACGGAAGAGATAACTAAAGGGAAAAAAATGTACAACGTGTATTTTGACTTGAAAGCGCCATAAACAATCTTCGAGGCGTCATTTTGTTCGGTTAATAGTTTTAATGGGCGATAAATCGAATGCCAATATTCTTTTCAATTTTCTTGACAACAATATAATCATTTATCACTCGAAAATATTACATCGCGACACCTGATTGATTGTACTATGGCTAACGCGATATAACTTTACGTAGTGAAACGTGGTGATCATCAGAAAAGGAGGGGAAAAAACAATATTTTTGCTAAACAGCGATTTTGTCTGTACGTCTTTGAGAACTCTGTGGATAAAATACTAATGGCATAATTTTTACTGCTGGTCTGATGGCACTATGATGAACACACTTTTCTTTATATTCATTTGAGCACGCTACAAGATTTTCTTTTCTTTTTTGTTGTTAAATTCACTCAACTTTCTTTCTAATACGGATATTGATCATCACATTATGGATTGTCTCTCAGCCGAGATGGCAATGGTGTCGAAACAGAAATGGCTGCCTTTCGTCTTGTCTTTATAATCCATCAACATGTCTTTTTTTAAAAAAAAACTGTACAACTTTTTGCTTTTTTGCTTTACTTGAAAGGAGACGCAGATTAGTTACCGACTTCTGGGAATCGATGTCGTTTATCGCACAGATATAGAGAAAAAAAGAATAAGAGGAAAGAATTTTGTGAAAGTATTGTAGACGTTATCTATATTTCTAAAAGCCTTTTGTATGCACGTGTGTATCATAGAGATGAAATCTTTTTTGGAATTAAAAAGCAAATAAAAGAAGCTTTTAAATGATATTTAAAATTCTTTTAAGAGAAAGAGTTTATTTAATATGATAAACGGAGTGAAAGTAATTGATTTAGTTATGAACGTTGACTTGCAAAGTATTTTTCTGCTGCATTATCCCAAAAAACATTTTTAAAATTACTAAAAAAAAATACATTTCTAAGTTCATATGTCAAAAGCTTTAAAATTTTAAGAAAAGAAAAAAATTAAGTTGAATATTAAGCAAAATTGTTTACCGTGTGAATTAGATATTTTCAAGTGAATTACGCGTAGAAAGAATTGCGTAAAATCCCAATGTATTAAGTAGAAGAAGATACAAAATCCGAGTTTCAGCCTCGTTTATAACCGCTAGTAGGAGATTTAAAGTATAATAAAAAGCCCCCTCAAGACCGACTAGTAAAGAAAAATGAGAGAAAACCATGCCTTTGAAACTTCCAGGTGCTTCTGGGCTCTTATAAAAATTGTATAGATTAAAACAATATATGTGTCCCTTTAGCTTACCTCTCTCTCTCTCTCCTCTCTCTCTCTCTCTTCTCTCTCTCTCTCTCTCTTCTCTCTCCGTCTCTCCGTGTACTGACGTCATATCTCTCTCTCTCTCTCTCCCTCCTCATCTCTCTCTCCTCATCTCTCTCTCTCTCTCTCTCTCTTCATCTCTCTCTCCTCTCTCTCTCTCTCTCCTCATCTCTCTCTCTCTCTCTCTGTACTGACGTCGTCTTTCTGTGTAATGACGTCATCTCTCTGCTGACGTCATATCTCTCACTCTGCTGACGCCATCTCTCTCTCTGTACTGACGTCGTCTTTCTGTGTAATGGTGTCATCTCTCTCTGCTGACGTCATCTCTCTCTCTCCCCCTCTCTCTCAAATTATTTAGTTACTTTTGGTAAATTATGCAATAAAACCATAATTTCTATTTGATGCAAGTAAGATGTTTTTTTTAATCACACATGCAGAAAATTCCGATAAACATTTGAACACGTTTTGTTTTGTTTTTAAAACTTGAACTGTAAACCATAAGCGCTGAATAATAAATTTTAGTTGGCACTTTTAACACTTTTATGTATATATTTATTTATCACGAATCATCTTTGGTGTTTCGGGAGGCAGGTTTTCAATGAACGCACAAATTTAAGAGGTTTTCCGTTGTAGGAAATAAAAAAGAAATCATAGGTTATATTTCCTAACTTTATGACGTAAACTTGATTTCTACGTGTTTTTTGTTGTTGTTGTTGTTTCTGTAGAAGAATAGAGATAGCGAGGACCAGTGGAGCGAGCACTGACTTGATGACACCAGGCTCGCTTGTATTTGATAATACATCACCCCGGTGTGGGTTCTTAAGGTGTTTGTCACTCATTACACCCATAACGTTTTATTTCCATATAAATGTCTTCAAATGTAAGATGCATTTTTAATAATAGCATAATTAAAAAAAATACGATTTTATGGAACAGTTTTGTTATCTATAGTAGAGTTTACAAGTT
Source organism: Nautilus pompilius (assembly GCA_018389105.1). Lineage (NCBI taxonomy): Eukaryota > Metazoa > Mollusca > Cephalopoda > Nautilida > Nautilidae > Nautilus > Nautilus pompilius. Next base: position 410,293 of record JACATO010001071.1, read on the forward strand.
TTCGGAAAATAAAAAAAAAGAAGAAATTCCCGATGAAACACAGGGTAAAAAGACATTCAGAACCACTGTGACCTTGCATTCAAACTATTATCGAAAATGAATATAATCTGATGAATAGTTAAAGAATAAAAAACTACAGATAAGTGACTTTTTGAAAATGTATTGAGCTTGCAAAGTTACTATGGAAACCATATAAATAAAACGCTATTAACCCACATATCTTAAGTTGAATCCCGTTCTTTTAAGTTGATTTGAAATCCGAAATCTTAGTTCCACCCCATTAGGCCTCTTGAAAAGAGATACTGGAGAAAATCCATGGCGACACATAAAAACAGCAGTAGCAGCGAAACAAAAGATTCCAGGTTAACAATAGTAACATTGCCCTATAAAAAAATTTTACCTCAGAGTCTAACAGGAATTTTAAAGTTATACTATAAATCCATTGTAGCCAAAGAATTTTGCATCACAAATTATGATGATTTTCAACCTTTTCGTTTCTTTGCCCACACAGATTAGACGTAGATAAAAAATCTAAGTAGGGTACAGAAGCTTCAGATATTTATCTGATTCTTTTATTTAAAGTGACCAAATGCTCCTACATGGAAATTTCTTTTAGCAAGCCATCCTTTACCGTGTATAATCATATTTTCCTTCTTTTTTTACTATATACATGCATTTCGCTAAGTTTATATGACAATGACATGATTAGTATGACCATATGTAATTAAGTGTTTATAACTTTGTCCTGACTAACACGTTTTTGATCAGTGACGGAGGTTTCGGATCTACAAGGTGGGAGTTATTGTAAAGTATATATAAAATTTGTCGCAGTAAAGGTGTATATCCCAGAGTGATCTTCTATCACTATGCTCAAGCACCATAGAAATTATTTTCTTTCTTATGTGGAACTCCGTTTAATCGAATTACACGGAAGATAACTGAACTTTCTGCTTAAGAATATTTTCTGGCCGTCTGGAAATTTTCAGCAACATTTTCCTCTACCCACAAGTCTAATGTTCATTGTTGTCAGCACGTCTACTGTCAAACTACAGCAGTTCAGCCGAGTTCACTGCGATTGGAGCCTTGAGAAATCTTCTCTAGCATAACTACATCGCTTACAAGTTGTTCAAATGGTCAGGTATTTAATCATAATTTTTACAAGTCGTTTATTATTATTATTATTATTATTATTATTAGTATTATTATTATTATTATTATTATTATTATTATTATTATTATTATTATCATCATCATCATCATCATCATCATTATTATTATTATTATTATTATTATTATTATTATTATTATTATTATTATTATTATTATTATTATTATTATTATTATGTTTCTTTCCTTTTTCAGTTATTATAACTACGACACAAAATGAAAGCGAAAAATTCGGACTCTACCAAGTTCACTACAACTGTACCCAACAAACTGGACAATAACGCTATTCTTTACAGTGCATGCTCACATACAATAGTAATAATAAAAAAAGGAAGCAGCATTTATTAACTTATGCCTATGAAAGAATTAACCACAAATGCTTTTCCGTAAAGAACTTTATTTCAGAAGCTAAAGATCTCATGGGCTCTCCACGATTCAGCTACAAATGGTGTTTGTCTTTCAGATGGCTGTGACGAACGGACCGACAAGCGGTATTAGACACACCACACACAGAGAACGTTTCGTAGCTGTTGAAATTGTCCGGACGAACCCCTAAATCAAAATCCCTATAGATGGATAGACACATACGTCGGAGATTTACCGTAGTCTGTGTGTAGCAGACAGGAAGATTGCTCGCGGGCGCTCAGCTGATGCCTGCAGCGGAATTACGAAAAATAGGTGGGTGAGTGGGTAGAGAGAAAGCCATCGGCGTGTTGCTCACGCGGCGTTGCCGAGTTGTAAGGGTGTTGCGGCAGAGGGCGTCCCGTCTTCACTTTTAATTTTGCCGGACGAACGCCGTAAAACCGCCAGACTGAGGACTGGTCCTTACACGGTGACTGCACGCTCCGGTCCAAACAGGCACCAGCCTGGGCCGGGGTCGCGAACGAGGCCGGTCGTAAGAGAACCGTTCGGTTGCGAGAGACGGTCTTCAGGCGTCAGGTTGCTGACCCGTGACCGTTTTCCACCATGTTTATGAACACAGGAGAGCTCCGTTTTGCCAGCAGACATCAAGTACCGACTTTCGCGAAAGATATTTTCATTTAACTGCAGTATTTTCAATAGCTAAAAATGGTCCCTACGATTTGAGAAAAAGGGCTTTGTTTTTCTTCTTTTCCCAGTGATACAGATCAAAGCGGTTTTATTACTTTCATTATTCCCGACTCCTTCCAGAGAGATCTGGCCGCTTAAGAACTTTAAGAGGTCTCTCGTCAATGTAAAATCTAAAACATTAACTGCTGCAATTTTTATTGAGCATTTCTGTTTGAAACCGTTTGATTTCGCAACTGAACCCTGGCACCTGGTATTTCCGCTTGAGATTTCTTTTAAATCGGCTAACGAAACCCGTTTATGATTGTCGTTATCAAATATATTTGGCTGAGATTATTCGCTTGCGTTTGTCGTTGCGGAGTCAGTCGAGAAGTGAGGAAGGAAACTCGAAATACTTATGCGATTTATCATACCGGCAAAAAGAACAAATAACGGAGTTTTTCATTTATTTACAATTAACGAAAACAAATCTTATCTATTTTTGCCACATTACATAAAACGATCTATTTTATCTCATATCTCTTATTAAATGACTCTCTATTGCGCAATCTAACGAGATTTCCGAAACTGCGCCAAATTCTTTGGGAAATGGCACACGCGGGTTATCTTGCATTCGGTTAAGTAACTTGATCTGTCTTAAAATATTTGAATATTTTATACATGAAAAACGGTTTCATATTAATAAACTATTGTGTTCTTTTAACGCCTTTTGTCTTGGCATGCTACATTTTACAGTATAATCCAATGTCGTAAGCGGCTGTTTTTTTTAAAGATAAAGCAGAGTTAGGAAAATAAACTGTATAGAAAACTGTTTTGATTAACGCTTATTCTTTGAAGTTAAATTTAATATTTTCATGGAACACGCGGAGATTTTCGTGTTTTATTGTCATGTACCTTTAATGGAGTCTACTTGCTTGATATTCTTGCTACCCATTTGTATGTTAATTAAATATTCCTAAATCAGACTAAAGACCACGCAGTTATTATAGGGCCGCCTTAGGGATTGCAAAGGCGCGTGCACAGTATGCAATGAGATCTCTCCAATATGTATATGTTAATTACCTGCCCTCCTACATTATGTTTAGAGTACAGTTTAGGTTATCAAGAGTTCCATTTATTAACAAACTCGACCGTATATAATTTGCAAAACTCGAAAGAGGGTTATCCATATAGACGACTGCAGAATAAAATTAACAAAATGGATACAAATGACATTTAGCTCGATATTTCTCGCACTTTTTAGTATATAGAATGATTCGACAGTTAATTAGTGAAAACAACCAAGCATATCTGAAGAAATACGATCGAAACGTCGTTTACTATATTTAGTGAGCTTACAAATTATAAAGGTGACTGAAACAGTTAGATAATCTTTTTTTCATACATGTCTTGGATGGTTCCTGTGCCCAAAGAATGATGGCGGCGGGGGCCTGTCTCATTTATCTTCTTGACGATGCGGCTCTGGATTATTTTATTATGGCCACTTAAATAATTGTAAAAATAAACACTATTTTATAAGATTGCAAGCCACATTTCTTTAAGTTGCATGGTGTCGTTAAATAAAATTAAGTGCTATGTTAAGCATTATGAAGCTATTTTTCACTAAGATCAACAATGTATTCATTTATATCTATTTACAGTTTAATACTGGCGATAAACCTGTCATTTGTCGGATAAAATCTCAGATTCCTGTTGTACAAAAACCACTACCAATTTTTAAAAAGGCAAAATATGGTTTTCGGAAAGTTTTTGTCGCTATCTTTCTAATTGATTTCCACTGGCAAAGACTAGGTTTTAGATAAAGCATTTATTACACTTATTCAAACGTATGCGTAAGATAAAACGAAAAGTGTAAATAATTGCAGATAAAAGCCTTTAAATGGTATTCTTGGCATTTTTGAGGATTCTAAAATCAAGATTTATTTAAAGTCTTTTATGCACACAACCGAAAGACACAAGATGGCCATTGTATGAACACGTGGTGTCGTAGATGAAGTGGATTCAGTACGAGCAGATGCACTGACACGGAACAGACGGATAAAGAGCCCACTATAATCCTGCGGAAACCGGAGTACTCGAACAAAACAACAGTACGGCGGACGGGCCTGCGAAGAGAAAAAACACGCCATTAATTGAACGCTGGACGCAGCCCAAGCCCGACAGTACCAAATCTTGGCCGCCATAAAGACGTCCAAGCACGCTACTCGCTTCACCAAATCTGCAGACACCCAACAATTAAATGTTTTAGACCCTTATTTCTGAGCCTTATTCCAAAGGACGAAGATGTCTTTACTTCATCTTTAATGACTACCATAAAGAACCAACAGACCATCTTTAGTGGTGTTTGCACAACAATGAGAATGGAAAATACTCAGTTCAAGAAACACAAAAAGAATAACAACAAAAAACAAAAACAAAAGAAAAACAATGGCTAAAACTAAGCTTTTATTAGTACTCTATGGTGTCGGTCTTTTTCGAAAACGTGGCAAAAGCTTAGTATTTTCGTCACATTTTCTAATTACTATAATTCTTGCGTGTTTGATTCCAGTTTTTAAGAGACTTTCGTCATTAAAGTGGCATGTATTGAATTTAAAAGAATCCTCTTTAACACTAGCGGAGATTGTTGGCACTCGGTTTTCAACCGAGTTCTTCTGGAGCTGAGCAACATGTCAGTTCCTGTTTCTTTGCATTGTGGGAATACTTTTTTTTTTTTAAATCAACGATCAATAGAAACGTTTTTTTCAGATTCTAAAAGCCGGTCTTTAAAGAAATTGTAATAAATTCGAGAATATCACCACAAAGCCATTCCTTTCCCAATATAGTAAAGATTAAATAAATCAAAGATTCTTTTTTTTTTAAAATTTACTTAATCAATACTGAGTTATTTTATCTCCGTTTGTTTACATTACTTAGTCTTACCAATATTTAATATTAGTTACAAGGTTATACGTGGCAGTTTCCTTTTCCCCCTGGTTAACATCAGGTCAGGCGATAAATCTATTTTGGCATTTACTCTAGCCATTAAAAATACTCTCCTTATGCCATTAAAATACTCTCCTTATGCCATGAAAAATATTTCCAGGCAGTAAAAAAAAATGAAGTAACTTTTTGTAAAGTCATGCCAGTATCTTAAATGGCGAACCTTTCTTTGGAAAATGACGGTACGATGCCGTTTTACCCAAGGCACTGCTACTTAGAAGACTATCCAGAAAGGATTTCCCAGTTTAACATTAGAGCTGAATCTAAATAACACAGTTCGTAAGCATATCCTTCGCCCTCCTTCTCGACGCACGGATCGCTTTCGTAAGCCCCACTAGGCTTGCTTTTGTATAATAAGGATACTAATTATCGTTATTATGCAGTCTGTGTCTAATTAGCTGAGAGCGCGTTCCGATCCTTCGCCGTTTGTTTGCCGTTCTTGTCGTTCACAGTAACGCGCCCTGCTCCCCCTTAGCATCCATCGAGTCTGTCGGGGCTGGGCTATTGATCTCCCGCTTCCATTTGTCCGCAAGCCTCCTCTAATCGATGGAAATAAATCATTAGGTAAACTCCGATGTGATATGGCTGCACTTCAGGGTTAGACCGGTGGAGGGGGGGGTGGTTGGATACCGGTTCCTTTTCCGACTGGGAAAAAAAAAGACAACAACAACAACAACAACGGCCTAACTAATGATTGTCTTTGTTTCCGAGAGCAAGATTCAAAAAAGGTGCGTGTTTGTGTGTTTTGCTCAGTACTCTTGTTGGAAAAGTTCCCACTGCAGCGCAAAAGGAAAATGACGTCACCAGAGACAAGATGAGAAAAATGCGTTTGTCTTTAAATAAGCATCTAAAAAAATTCTTAGAATTTTTTTACACATTTGGTATCGTTTTTGGTAAAAGTTTCCAAGATTTTGTGACCCAAAGATAAACGATTTTGCTAACACCCGGTCTGGCGTGCCGTTTGTTTATTTGCTCTCTTAAACACGGGTGACAAAGAGTAGGCTAATTACGTTAAGGAATCTGTTTGCAGGTACTTGCTTTTTACCAGATAGAAGATTAATACTTCACCGAGACCGATCTTCCCTAAAACAACGGTGGCGTAAAATGAGCAATCCCAGTCAACTACGATGGTCGTACCGGCACTAATCAGCCTCAAGTAATTACGGGAAGACCTTACAGGAAAACCATTATTTGGATAAACCCGAGTTTATTCACACTAAGTGTAATGTTGACTCTACTCATTAACGTCAGTAGTATCACTGTTACTCCACAGGTGGCAGGGCAGTAATCAATGCAGATAGATTCTACCATGAATGGTGTTAAAACAAAGAGCGGTGATAGAGTCTCTTACAGAAGACGGTGTTCATATGCAAATATGGAATCTGACTAGCGAGTCTTGCTTGCATTAGTTACCAAACACTGTCAAAAGCTTTCATTAAAATTTAAAAATAAACTTCTATAACGTCACGTTTTTGTCTTATTTAGTGGTGATAATTAATATAACTGTATAAAGCTCCTAACAAGATTTATCCTACTGAATCCGTGATGCCTGTCCGAAAATTAATTTACTTTAGCCTACGATTAATGAGATACTCCTTTTTAGCTAGAGTTTTGAGAATTTTGACTATTGCAAATGGTCTGTAATTGCTGAGATCATCTTTTGATCCTTTCTTGAAACTTGTAGAGACGTTTGCTTCTCCTCCACGACGACGGTACTATCTACGCAGCAAGTGATTCCTAAAAAACTCATATCGATGGGAAAATTTATTTGAACAGAGAACCAATTAAAATTTTTGTTTGCTCCTATAGCGTCAGGAACTAATGCTTCATCTGATGTATATTTTACAGTCTCCAGTAATGACAAAGTTATTTTAAAAAATTATCGCTCTTACATGCTTTAAATTTCTGGAATCAGTCCGACCCTGATAGAATAACCGCACAAGTCTCTTTCTTAAGATCGTTTTCGGTATTCTTTGCTGAATTTTTCTTTTTGACATTTTTATTCTACAAATCATACGCAAAATTTCTATCGAGACCACTAAGGCCAAGTAAAAAAATATATCTAATTCTTTGCGGAAATTATTATAATTTTTGCAAAGGTCGTTACATGTTAAATAAGAATGTTATAAAGCAAAAATCTCCAGGAATCAGTGACAAAAATAAAAAGATATGCTGAGCGGTTTTACCAAAGAAACTATATGCGAAATATTATTACTTCATTTGTGCCTAAACGTACATTGTTATAATACGTTTGGGACATACTACATACAGCCACGACTGCAAATAGTTACAATAGCATCGTATTTCACTTGAATTTTTGGAATTTATTTATAACTGTTCGTTCGGCATTATCCAGTGTTGAAATACATTACTATAAAACGATTGTAGGCAAAATCTACCGTGTGATACACTGTATTTTTAGATTAAGTCATGTCTTTTGTTGTTGTTGTTTTACAGAAGAGAAGACACGGGACTCGACAGAGAGTTACCTTCTCTTCTGTACACCGCTAAATAAATCGTTCCTTGTCTTTTCTCATGTTATTAAACACAGCGATAGTTTGTTCAACTTAGTTGACAAAATTTTCATATTAATTTAAGCAGATTGTCACAGGATTTTAAAGTTATGAAAACGAAAAAGTCTGAAATTACTTTCTAAGTGCATTGTTTGCTAAAATGTATAAATTGTAACGTGAATTTGAATGTTTTCTTTTTTTACATTAGGTTATTTTAAAACGAATTTGTAAGTATATATTTATTTTGGTTAAAAAATAGATCTCTCTCTCTCTCTCCCTCTCTCTTTCTTTTTCGCATTATTTAATGTCTTACATTCAGCTCTCTAAAAATGTTCTTTTATTTTACTTTCTCAAAATGTCGAGCTTCGCGTTCTTTTTTTTCCATTTTTTACTCTTTCTTAACAAAAAACGGGGAAAAAATTTGGAAAGTTGGGAAAATTGAATTTTCTACTTTGTAGCCGTCATTCGGTCTGCATTGTCTGGTTTGCGTTTAATTGGTGCTGAAACGAGTAGATAGCATCTCGATAAATGCAATTTCGCGATCACTTCTAAGTCCTTTTAGAACTTTCTAAACCTGTTCTATATTCTGATAGTGATCACCGAGACCGCACCGTGTCTCCAGCAGCGCAGTCGCTCGTCCGGTGTCAATCAGGGAAAATCCCCCCTCCCGATCGATCGGCCATGTTATGGCTGTTCTTAACGGTGTTCCACCGAACTGCTCACTGTCAGTGAATCCCAAATAGGTCCCATTCAGTCAGAACTGAATTTGTTAGCAGGGTCGGCCGGGCCCTGGAGATTGAATACGTACCTGATTTAATTCCTCTTTATCTAATCTGCCGTCGGGATTATTTCTCAACCTATCGTTACAAATGGAATCCATTTCAGACGAAAACTAGACATAATTATGAAATAAATCTCCAATTGAAGCTCTAATAGCAAACAATCTAATCTCTTTGCTCCCAAATTAAATGTTCGAAATCTTGTTGTGAGCAGGGATTACTTATAATGCGAACCGTCTGGAGCGCAGCTCATTCGCAGGAGAACATAGACACTGAAGCTATTCAATTTGCGCCGCCCGTACGAACGATCGGCAGAAAGTCGGAATTAGGAACGAAGCAGATTGGAGTGGCACGGGATCAACACAATTTCCATTTTAATTAAATTCAGATCACTATAATCGCTTTTATTGAGTTATTATCGAAGGCATCTTCTCTGACAACGGCAATCCGTCTCAGGAAATTGAAATAAAACTATTACGGGACGATGCGACTACACGTCGAAGTTTACAATGATCGTCAATGCACGGGGGGTTCTCCATTGAGGCCAAGCTAAACATAGATGTGGATGAGTGACATCGGGGGGGGGAGGGGAGCGAGTAACCGCATCTCTTCTCTAGCTGCGGCTCTAACCTCCAATAGACCGTTCATTTAAAGAGATGGAGGCAAGTTTGGCACACAGTCCACTTCAATTATACTAATGAAATGGTCACACAGCCTACGCTATTAGTGTCCTTGTCCTTTCGCCACCAGCTGCCAGAGCATGAATAACTCCTGTATAACCAGTTCCCATATCTATTTGTTTATTTAACAGAATGATAATTAAAAAAAAAAAATTATTATCACGTGAATTGATAACAAACAGGGTTTTCTCTTAGCAGGAAATTTTATTCTAATCTGTAGCAACGAAATGAATTACTTCGATGAAAGACGGACTGCGTCTTTACATGATAAGAATAATTCGTAATTTCTGCTTAAGAAAATCTCGCGTTATTTGTATAATCTAAACAAAATAAGAAAAATAATGTTATTCGAGTACTTATACATTATAAGATAAAATTGAAGAACAAAACAATTACATTAGGCATTGGTGGCACACACACACACAATAATTATTATCGATTATTTTCTTTTTCTTTACCTGTACTTTTTAAATTGCTTTAACTAAAACAATTTTCCATTTTGTTGGATTTCCTCAATAAATTATATTAGGATTATATTTTTCTGCATACATCTACGCTTAAAATATGAAGAAAAAAAATTTTTTTTTTAAAAAGAAGAAAATAAATAGCAAGTAAAAGTAAAGATGTACATTTACGTGTTCATTCAGCGCTTTAATACCTGGAATATTTGCCCGAACTAAAAACCAGGATTTCTAATGGGAATATTTCCAAAGAAGCATTTGTGTTGCTGTTAATACAAATGCGGAGTTTGATCATACTCTCAGCATATTCGCAGACAAGAGAAAATAAGTTTTCAATTTACTTTCATCCCATCCAAAACCTTAAACGCCCTAACGTGGCATACTTAAATGGAAAAGAAAAAAAATAATAATCTTGAATTATTCTGAAACTGTGTTGAAAAAGCTTCCGGGAGCTCTGGCTAGAATTTTTCCCCCGTGTTTGGCACACTAAAGACAAACCGCTGTTTAAGGTAAAAGGCATCTGAGCAGTTACATTAATTCCTTATTTTGTTCAAAATTGCGATATCAAGCATTTAATCCTTCGAGTAAAGTAAAATGAAACAACAACAAAGAATATTTAAATAATTAAAAATTTTGATAAAAAAACGTTATTATTTTTAAATTTCTATTTATGGTTTAGCTATTTCGTAAAAGATATTTGTAATAATGTTTTCTGTAAAACTAGAGCATTGTAACAAAGACATTGTTGGCAATACTTTTTCTTTTTTAAAGTGTATGCTGATACGTCCTTTATCTTGACTTCCTGACTTCAGAGGTCTAAGAACATCCCACAACAGCGAGTTAGAAGGCGAAACCAAGCAAGTAGTTACCAAAGTATGGTTGAGGGCACCTTCAGCGGTGGTCAAGATGCAAACCGGTCGAAAGTTACCCACCGGACCTCCACCACATGTACCAGAAAACCCTACTAGAACTCTTAGTTTTTAGGTGTTAGAGGAAATCAAATAGCCAGAACCCCACCCGCTTATCCAGCTAGAGAAGAAACAATGCCAGTTGATGGTGACAGGAATTTAAACTCGGCTCCTCAACCATAGCAGTCTACCACTGGAGCACTCCGGCCGCCCAAATAATGCTTTAGTGTTACTAGTGTGGTTACCCCAGTTAGTTAATATTTTATTTGCTTTTGTTTTTTTAAATAATTTACTCTTTAATAGTACATAATAATTCAAAGAACTTACATTCAAGATAATTTTCTTCATTGCTTTTTAATAATGGAATGGGAAAATATAATACACAGATACATATTATGGCAACATATCCATTCAGAAGATATTTAATTCTCATTGAGGAAAGATCCAAAAGAAAAAAATGATCGGTTAAGAAAGACAAGTAGATATTAAGCAATCACAAGAAAGACTGGTGATCTTAAGAGAGAAATTGGATATTTCCTCGGTTTGTTTTTGAAGCGCACACGTTCTCGTACACGAGTTAATTTGATTACAAATAACTTATCTACTCTTGTCAAATTAAATAATTTGAAAATGCACTAATATATATATATTTTTTTCTTTCAGTTTTTTTATATTGACTACGGTGGTCGTTTAGTGGTCTGAAAGAAGCCAAGCTACAAATACTTCTTTATATACCTTTATTTAAAAAAAACAAACAACAACAACACAAAAACAAAAACTCGTTAATCACGTGACCATCGGTAATGAAAAAAAAGAAATATATATATATATGTGTGTGTGTGTGTGTAAAATACCAGCGTGACAGCTTTATAGATTCTGCAGAATACGTCAGCTGGGGAAAAGGAAGGAATGTTGCACGAGTAAACGACACGTGTAACGGCCATTGCTCGACTCTTCTCCGAAAGCGCATGAAGGAACTCCGTCGCCGCGCCATCTATACTTATGACGTCACTTGTGACTGTATCGCAGCCCGACGATTTTCAAAAAGAATCGGATTACGGGAGAAACAAGGACTGACTCCCCAGCGCATCCTGGGATAGAAATTCCAGAAGAAAGCATTCCGGGTTTACTGAAAAACAGCAACAGAAGCCATCCAAAATGAAAGTAAGTGAAAGATTTTATACAAGACCTACCAAAATACAGGATCCAACTGGACAAGAGCTTGCGGTGTGAACAGACTCTGTGCAGTTAATGCATTTATTTTAATTTTTTAAAAGTTTTATGTATTATTCAAGTCACCTGTTTGTTTGTTTCTCCAGGTAATTAACACTATAATTAATTAATTTTTACTACTACTACTACTACTACTACTACTACTACTACTACTACTACTACTACTAATAATAATAATAATAATAATAATAATAATAATCTTTAGTCATGATAGCAAATTTATAGTTTTACTCGTCTAAAAGATAATGTTATTTAAAAATGATAATAACTTAAAGTCAGAAATTTTAGCAATTTACCAATGTTTAGTGGTTAAAATTAATTTCTAACAAGTTATTAAATTAAAATACTTTCGGCTCCAACATCTGATGAAGACATGGACAAAAACGATAGCTGCAGAGCGTGTATAATTGGGCAATTAAGCGAAATAATTTTTTTTTTTCGCTCCTTAGTGATATGGCTTCAGGCTAAATACAATAACCCTTTTCGCGTAGTTAGTTGAGAGAGAGAAAGAAAGAGAGAGAGAGAGAGATGGAGAGAGAGAGAGAGAGAGAGAGAGAGAGAGAGAGAGAGAGAGATGACGTTAGTATGGAGAGAGAGGAGAGAGAGAGAGGGGGAGGGAAGGAGGGAGAGAGAGAGAGAGGGGGGGAGAGAGAGAGAGAGAGAGATGACGTTAGTATGGAGAGAGAGAGAGAGATGACGTTAGTATGGAGAGAGAGAGAGGGGGAGGGAGGGAGAGAGAGAGAGAGAGGGGGGGAGAGAGAGAGAGAGAGAGATGACGTTAGTATGGAGAGAGAGAGAGGGGGAGGGAGGGAGAGAGAGAGAGAGAGACGTGTACTTTAAACAGATAGACTAGCGAGCGCTTGGGAACTGGAAAATTGATAAATGCAGACGACAGGGTCATTTGCGCTCGTACTTGAACGAACCCTGACGGTTCTGATACCGGCGGCCTCATCTTTTATCGCCTATACATCTATGATTATCCTTCCATAAACGGTATTTTAATTACATGTAAATATTCAGCGAGCTGCTAACGAGAGGAGAATCTTGGATTCGGAAATGAGCAGAAGAAAGAGAGAGAAAAAACATCGGTGTCGCCAGAAGAAGAAAAAAAAAGCAGCCGAGCCGGATTCCGTCCCATTTCTCAATGCGGGTTTTGTACTGTTTAACACAATTAACGCCGCGAGCGAGTTCACGGTTCAGCGGCCTGTCACGTGCGAGTGTCGGCATTAAATATATGCGCGGAAAAAAAAGAAAAAAAAACCCGTTCAATTTCTTCCCTCTTGTGCCTTATTGATTAATCTTATCAAAATATTGCCAGTCTGTCCATGCCGTGCCTGACAACTATGACCGCCGCCTGTGGATGTTTGATTTCGAACTGTCATAATCTTCCATGTTGATAGAGGAAATTTGTCTTTCCGTTCAAAATGGAAACTGGCCCCAGATATGTCGGCTGTGTTTTTTCTCTGCATGAAATCTGTTGGCAGTTGACAGGGCAGTTCACGCCAATTTAACATAGTACTGATAGTGGAACCAGTGAATAAGAAAGTGCGAAATAGTTTGGGTAAATACAGCATTAATAATAATAATAATAATAATAATAATAATAATAATACATTTGAGAACAAGAAAAACAAACACACAAGGGAGATAAGCAAGTTCTCTCGTCAGGAATACTTTATTTCATGAAAATCTGATAGACGGCTATGACTGCAAAAAATACATGGAATTATTATTATTATTATTATTATTATTATTATTATATTATTATTCAATTAATTTAAGATAAATAATTATCATGGAAATTAATTGAGTAAACATAATAAACAAAAGGGTAAATAAATTTTTTTTTTTGCTTTAGAACGCTGCATATTTTTTATTTGTAATCATTTGTATTTTTTTATATAAAACGGAAAAAAATTTTTCAAAATTAAAAAATTAAGGTTCAGTTTAAAAATCAAAACATTAAAATGTTAAATTAGGAATGGAAAAAGAAATAAAGGTAATAAAAGACATATTTATAGTTCCATTTTTTTAAAAAGTTCATTTTTAAGAAAAAACTTTTTTTTTTAATTAAAAAAAAAACAAAAAGGTACATAGGTGGGCGTCATAGGTCCTGACGCTATCCATAGGCTAAGGATTACATCTTATTCCACGAGGCTAAGACTTACCGCGCGTGCCATTAATCGTTTTGATATACGACAAAATAAATTAGTGATTTTGTCTAGATGCGACATCCATTGGCTCACCGCTGCGTCAAACATGAATAGTAATCGCTATTCTTTGCACGCCACAAAAGGCGGCGCTGCAGTTCACCAGTATAAAATCTGAGAAGCTTCATGCCGACACTTGTAACTAACTGTAAAGACACAGCGCTGCTCTGCAGAGCGCGCTCAGTGGATGTGTCCAGCTGGTTGTCTATAGGTGTACACGGCCTCCGCTAACCTTTAAGACAACGCCCACATTTTAGATAACCTGAAATAATCTCACCACATCAGTGATGCCCGCTTTTTTCTTCGAGGAATAGGAAAACCCACCGCAGTGGCCTTACGCAAGCTCGCACGATGCACTGTAAAGATGCAGATAAAATCGGTGTACTTTTAACAAATGCATTTTCACTCTTACTCTCGACAACGACATGTACTGCAAATTCACAAACAATATTTGCCGTGTAGTTGGCATACGTATAAGCTAACAAAAAAACTGACTGATAGGGTTAAAAGTATTTGCTGCGAAATTTCGCTATTGGCGGGTCGTCTTAGGCGCTACCCTGTTTGAAATTGGGGATAACTTACTACATTGCGACAGCCCTAAGATAGATTATCAACATTGTTGCGTAACTCAAGAGTAAATGCAATTTGCTAGATATTCCATATCCGCGAAGAATGCCAGGTGTGATATAATATACGAGCCTCCGTGCAAATTTCAAATATGTTTAGAAAAGGGATGTATTCATACAGAGTTATTGCAATGAAATAGCTGCCAAAAACCGGTCAACTTCAGCATGGTGTCGTAGTTTTTATCGGCGTGTAACGGGAACTCTGCCAATAAATAAACATCATCCAGAAATTCTAAAAATAAAAGAGAAAGAGAGAGAGAGAGAGAGAGAGAGAGAGAGAGGGGGGGCTGCGTCATGGTGAGGGTAGGCATCATATTCTTTATCAGGCGAACTGACGTTGAGATAATACCCATACTTATGAATGATGTATAAAGTTATACTGCATTCGAAGCACTATTTATAGATAAGAAATTGGAGTTAAATTGAGATAAAAAGATACATTTTGAAACAGACGATCTTAATAAAAGTGTATTTTCTTCGAACAGACAACAATAAAGTAGCTACTCGCATGTTATGTACATCACAGCTCGCTCTGCTGGGCGCTCGAGTGGAAGCTGGCGGTGACGTCACTCTAGAATTCCAGAAAGAAAGCAGATATGGACGCTCGCAGGTCTGCCACCATTGCGAACTCGAAAGTCAAGACAAATCATATGGTGAAGTAATTTTGACATCATAATCTCTTCTCGTGACAAGCGTTATATATCTAACATAACTAGGGTGGTAATTGGAGCCAGTAAAGGCGGCACGACTGGAGTCTGTCGAAAGAAATCGGATAGCGCGCTACTAGTCCTGGCAGATACCACCCACAATAGACGGTCCGGAGTGTCTTAGACGTGCGTGTGCTTTTAAATGGACTTGGTTCATCGGGCAAGGAAAGCCAACAGCAACCCGGCGATTATCAGTTACAGGACGTTTTGTTTTAGTCCTAAGGCAAAAAAAAAAGAAAAATTAGCCCCCCACTCCTTTCCTTTGTCGCTTCTGTCTGCCTGCCTGCTTGTGTGTGTACGTGTATTCTGTTTCGCGGAATGCAGTTCACTATATCGGGTCTGAGGTCCAGCTCTCCGGGATAGAGTTACAGGCTCGCAGCTGGTGTACTGCACGTCACAAAGGAAAGATTTTCTTGATAAGGTTCACAGCAACTGCTCTTAAAATGATGGCTGAAAAATTACTAGAGTGTTCGAACGGAGTCCGACAAGAACTCGATACCGGTTTCATCCGGAATTTTTTTAAAAAAAGGTAACACCGGAAGTGGTGCTATGAGCGGACGTCAGACGTTTAAGGAAATAATATCTTAGTTACATTTGTTATATACAATACCTTTTTGATGATTTCTTCATTGCTGTAAGGCAGAAATGATTGAGTGGCGTGGCTTTCCTGTTGGAGTAAGAGAAGACGGAAAGTCGGACACACTGGCAATGCGAAAAATAGCAGTGACGAATAGAATGCGAACTTTAATAAAATAAACGTGGCTACGTGCGAGTGGAATCCGAGAGCAGGGGCCGAATGGCAAACACGGCACCTAGAGAGGATCTGCAATTAAAACGGGACATAACTCCTGAATAGCGGAACCCGGTAGTAGCGAGTTTAGCTCAATGAGAAATTTCAAGTTTCCTATGTCGGATGTTTTTTTGTTTGTTTTTTTTATTTTTTAAATAATACATTTAGGAATCTGTTTAAAAGTAATCGTATGATCTGAAAGGAAAAAAGGGTGCATGAAATACCAGAACCTTCAGTGGCTCTGTGTAGGTGCCTTTCCTGAACACCTCTCTCTCCAGAGCGGTGCCGTGAACATTTATATAAGCGGGATAGAGGTTTTCTAAATAATTATCAGTTTTGAGCGTGAACAGGGACTCGTTTTTATCCTAGCCTGACCGTAGTTAGGGGCCAGGAGTCCTGATTACAAATAAACTAAAAAATAATTAAAAAAAGATCCCTGCTCTCGCTAGGATGAGGTACATACACTAATACTAAAAAATAATACAGGTCGAAATAAGACCTCACTTATAAACAGCTGAGACGGCCGGTCGTGGAACCAACCCAGCTCCCACCACACACTTGCAAATTCATACACAAGCCCCAAAAATTGCACCAACCCCCCAAAAAAGATCCCGACACGGTTAAATATCAGGGAATAAAACAACAAAAAAAAGAAACAAATTCGTAATAGAATTTGTTAATGGATGGAATATGTTACCGGCAATCGTACTTAATAGTGGTAGTAGTATTAATTTATTTAAGAATTGTGTCGAAGGTTCTTTCTTCTTTCCGGGGCCCCTTCCTGTGCCGTGAGAGGCCTTCCAGCCTCTCTGTTAGTACTAAACGAACTAAAATAAACTAACTTAAGTAAACGAATGCTTGCTGTTTCTAAACATTTGGGGAAACGACGACAATTTTTTTTAAAAAAAATTCAGATGAAGTACAACGTTAAAACAGAACTACGCAAAGATGAAACAGCGGACAACATCCAAGCCGATCTAATAAAGGTGAATCAACAGTCAATGCGCTGTCCCCTTAAATGAACACTGGAGACCACGCACATATATGACCGTGTCGGATTACTGCTGGGATCACCACGTGTCAGCTGACTATGGTGTCGGGGCCTCTGTTTAAACTGACTGGCGCTACAACCGCTGTGTTGGCTTACATCCATTGACAAAGGTTTTTAAAATCGCCATCGGACTTTCTTTAAAATATTTATTCTTTTTTTTTCTTTTGTGAATTCTCTTTATTGATAACCACAGGCGCCCGTCTGCGAAATTCGCGGGCCTTCTGGAATAAGAGCCGAGGACTTTTCGTTCTGCGTTTCGTAGACCATCATTTTTGAGGCACAATAACATCAAAACCGGTTTCGAATCTTTCCCATAAATCAGAGATAATCATGCTCGTTAATCCGACTGTGCTAACAGACGTACTGACTAAATGATAATACTAAATAGACAAGATTACAGATAATCGGCTGATGAGAGAAATACTGCATCGTATTAGTTAATTGATGATGTGATAAGTTACTGGTCGTTATTGCTAGTTTTTTTTTAGTAATATAGACCAACAACTGTAAAGTAACCGATTATCGAAGCAATCTGTTGACGTTTTCTTACATGTTTGAGCGAGACGACGGTGAATTCGTGTCCCTTGGCAAAAGTAATAATAATTTAAAAATGGTATCGCTGCAATGTGATAGTTGGAGTGGGCTGATACTAGCAAACAATCTTGCTTTCTCTTATATTCGCTCACCCGTTCGTAACCACGCCATTTCTGCTGAAACATATCTAAATGAAGAAATAGACGTAGCAGGAAATATTGTTGAGCCTCAGAAACATGTTGTGTGGCAGCCGTTTCCGGTCTGACACCCGATCGGACTATTTATCCTTCGCTGTGTAAGCTCCGTTTTTAAAAGAAAACGTAAAATTTTTATTTTGAAAAGGAAAAAGCGGAAAATATCTTGAAGGATGGATGCATTTATAGAAATTTCGCTAAAGCGCGGTGTTTGCTGAGAGAGCGGCGACAGAAAGGAAAGGCTATTTGAAGATATATTATCCTTTTAAAAAAATAAAATACTAATTTAATAATGGTATAATCCAATTTTTGGGGGTCGTACTCATTGCTCCCACGTGTATAAATAAAAAGCTCTGGTAGGGTTTTCCGAGCCGCTCAAGAGTCCCTTCCCCAACCGTACCGAGGTAGCACTTGCTTGGTCAACAGGCTTAATTAAATTCCGAACAGCTCCCTCCTCTAGGTCCCTGTTGTCAGACGTCCCTCTACCTCAACGGTCGAAACAGAGGTTCGACAAGCACAAGAAGGATATGCTGACGTTCTGAAGCTACACTTAGCCTCATTTTAAAAAAAAGAAAAGATAACCGATGAATCTCTAGAATCTTCCTTAGAACAGTTAAATAAATATACGCTATTTCTAAGATGCTGGATTTTTAAAAAAATTTGTGGCATTTCAGAAATGCAGACGAGCGCTTCTTTTCTTATTAAAAACATATCTCAGAGGTAACGGGAGATTTGAAAGTTTGTGCTTCAAGATAAGACGCAATGGCGTGTTTGTTTTTGTTTTGCATGGATAATAACGATGAAAATTCACTGGATTTTGGTAAAGCACCTGATGGGGCCGCGCGCACTGCGTCACTAATTCGCCTGTTGAGAACGACTTCTGGAATACGGCAGCAATCGCGTCGAGGGGAGACCAAAAGGTCCGCGCTCTGAGATCCAAACAGCGAGCGAGGTAGGTTTTACCTGAGACATGCAATAAATTTGCTACATTTCGTTTTGCTCGCGAAGGCGGAGTTAAAGAAGCCCGTCGTACGGAAGTATAAAACAAGAACGCACAACAAGCAGTATGTTCAAATATAAATAACATGATATTTCTTTTAAAAATATAAACGAAGAAGATATTTCGTTCTCGCGTGTGCGAATTTTCTCTTCAGTTCAATTAGTTCTGATCTGTCATCACGGAAGACCTGACGTTTCTGTCGGCCAGAACTCCACGTCGTCAGGCTGAGCCGATCTATATAAGACCTGTTCGCTAGCGCAAAAGGACGAAACAAAAGATAAGAGAACCCCCTCCAACATTTCGTCTGTTATTGTAGGTCTGGTTTCTTTCAGACTGCTAGTTTTGTCAGTGGCTGTGAAATGGAATGAAATTAAAGCGATAATTTTTTTTTCTTCCTCTTCGCTGCGTCCTGAACTTTGGATTATCATCATCATCAAGATCATTAGGTCGGTACATCGTTTGCCGGCCTAGTGAACTAATTTCACGTCCAAAGGGGATACTAAAAGTTATTAATTAATCATTATTTCAATTACTGTGTTCCAAAAAAAAAAAACCAAACAACAAACGCCAAGATACTTAGTGATGTAGTCCGACAAATTAGTTGCAATTGTTCTAAATGAAATCTTCCAATAAATGATTGGAACATCACGGTAACTGCGACGAAACAATTTCCCATCGTCGCCTCACCCCACCTGGCTCGCAGACTCCACGTAAAGAAAAGAGAGATGTGAGGATTTCCGGCCTCCTACCTTGGCTGCAGACTTTGGCCGAGGACCTAAAACCATTCATAACTTTCCTTGCGTTAATTTTTTCCCCCCTTCTTTTGGCATTTTGAACTCACCTGGTGCTCTGTCTGCTCTCTAAATCGCAATGAGCTTTCTGGAATTTCAGAATACAAGCAAATTTAAAGTTGCGAAAATTACAAAATGTACGATAAGTCGAAAAGGCATTCTCTAAATAATGGTAACACAGAGAGTAAGTAAAGACTATTGAAAATGGCGAAGACTCGAACAGAGTCTTTTATTATTATTTTTTTCTGTGTGGTTGCGAAAATAAAACCTATCAACACCGTAAAAAAATTTTTTTTTAAACTCGTTATTTTAGTGTCTACTTACAGTATCGTGTACCGAAAGTTCGCTTACCGCTGTCTTACTGCCATTTAACGTAACATTGCGCTCGTTGCGGTAAACGAAATGCTTACAAATTAAACAATTATGAATGCCTTCTTAAAATTCCGATGAAATGCATTATTACTTGTAAGACATCTTAGACCAGCCAGGTGTTGGACATTGACTTTCATGACCAAGTTATCGAAGTATGATAGGGTCTCTCAAGCGGTCGAAGCGCAACCAACAGAACGTTTACCACAAGTACTCCGAAAACTTTACTAAAAACTCTTCATTATATAGATGCGAGAAGAAGCCGAAGTGCCAGGTTAATGGAGAAAAGCGAGAAGAAATTATAATATGGAGGTTCATCAAACTGATCCGGTTCCGACCGGGATTTGAACTCATGCAGTCCACCACTGAGCTACTATCAGCGCGTTCGGTGTCCTGTGTTGGATGATATGAAGTAAAATACCATAAATCGATACAATAACAAAGTAAAGAGAAAGCAGCGCGTGAGTTTAAATGTACGGTAGGGGGGGGGTATATTTCTGAAAGTCTTATTTGGATAGCTTTGCTTACTGTAATAATGTTGGTGCTGACAAACAAAAGTGCATTGTTCTCAATCGTGTGATTTTTTGACTGACTGTCGGCCAAATGAGAATTTCCTTTTAAAACCAACTGTTGCATTTATCATTTATCAAGATTTTCGAAGTACAACGTAGATGATGATGCTCGAAGAATATAATCATTTATCGAATCTACACGATGGCCTTCCATTTTGCAGTTGACTGCGGGAATGATGTTATCTCGTAGGCGACAGTAAACTTACGAGTGATCTGTCATTTTTGCACGGTTGAGTAAAAGCTGGAAGAATTAATCAAAATGGCGGACGTGCATGCACGTCAACCAGAACTGTTTGTACAATTACTTAGTGCTTGTCAACCTTTTTTTATATTATCCTCGAAAGAGACCGGGTGTTCTCTTCAACTACATCTGGCGTAGAAGGATTATGGGAGCCTACCACACGTGTATCCTTTCTTCCGTAGTTTTCCTTGGATTTTGGATCCAGGACTGTCGAACCCTGGGAAGAGAAAGCCGCACGATATGATGGTGATGATGATATTTTCCGTGAAAAGTGTCAGGGTGAAAACTGTAACGTGGAATTTAAACTGCGATTTTGAACCATTATTCATAGGTCTCACATCTGAAACTTGATGCATATGTATTGTAATGTAGTAAAGGACAATAACATGTCGCCAATGGCTTATGTTTTCCATTGAGACCAACTGGTTGAAGAAAAATTGTTTAAACGCGAAAACCGTTTGAATTTTATTTCTCTCTCAGAGAGAGAGAGAGGGTGTGTATCCAGATATCTGTCGCAATAATTGGAGTACTTTCCAAGAGTGAGTTTGTCAATGGATTTATGAGTCAGACCATTGTCACCGTTCTTTTGCACACAGCAAACCGGCCAGGGTTAGGTAGGCGAGGGAAGAGCCAGCGGGATGCTTCCGCGTCTGCGCACAAGAAGGCCGAATAGCGTCGATTTCAGGGTAGAATTAGCAAACTTACCGGAACATTTCAGCTTGGTTTTGTGAGGAAACCGGAATGCTAGGTAGAAACCAAAGAGACCACGCGGAACTGAGCTGGTACAGAAGAGTGAAAAGACATCACACACTACTGGCCAGACGCCAGACATAGTCCGGCGGACCCATCAGGAAGGTGAACGCCTCGGCCGTATCAAAAATCGGCTAGTCGATGGTTCCGGTAAGGAACGCGGTCAAGACGGGCGAGCGCGAGGCCTACTCACCGCTCCACCAAACGGCGATTACAGAGGATAGCTACCACGACAAAGGGATTTCCATGCAAATAAACTGTCTATTCACCTCCGACAAAATTCTGTCTATAACGTAACTTTCCTAAACGAGGAAATTTTTTTTCTTTAACAAGAATCTATCAATACACTACCCTTCATAAATAATTTATCCACTTGTTGTTGTTGCAAAATTGCTAGTTTCTTGCGAAAAACGGCAAATGAAGGCAAGAAATAAAACGAAATTCCTTAGTTAGTACTTGATCACACCCCCACCCTGTGCATTAATACCTTTCTGGGATTGAATCAACGGGAATTTTTAAAATCACTGTCTGGTCTTTCTTTATGGCGGGACATAAGCGGATTGTTCTCAGCTGACACTCGCGGATGTTCGGTCAATATTATATCAGATCTTCTTGGGGGGGCATCCAGCGAAGAAGTTAAACATCCCGATGCCCTCTTATATACTGTGATCGTGCAAGAGGCGTGGTGTGGAGCCATTCTCATGAAGACCATGAACATCGAATCCTAGTGAGCCTTGCTGGTAGGTGTCGTGTCTCTATAATGGCAATGTACCCGGCATAATTAGGCAGATATACTTCAGCCAGCGGGATGAGTTAATAGTTATACTCATAAACAATGCTAAGAAAAATAATAAGTTTGTAACGTACAGAGATGACTGGTTTCTGGATCAACACTCGACCCAAAACTTTCAAGAGGTTTTAAGAATAGTTATCCGATTTATCAACTGTTATTAATAATAATAATTTTAAAAAAACTATTTCATACTGATGTACTCTCTGTTGTCTTAGGAGTTCAGAATTGAAACAGACGTCAGATAGCTGTAAAGTTTTTCAAAATAACTGATTAAAGAAGTAATTTGATTTCCAAGGTCCAATAGAATATTTAAATAGCCCATTGAGGATAGAGAATAAGTATATAAAAGCGTTTAGACGAGGTGAGTCAGAATCGCCTTCAAGTACATCGTTTTTTAAAAAAATTCTTTAATTTCTCATTAATTTTGAAAATTGTATAGACGGATATGCACATTAATATTCTATAAAGTAAATAGTCTCCCAGAACTATTATTTGCGGTTCAAAGATAAACAAACCGAAAGTTGTTTTCAAGAAAAGCACCAAGAAACTATCAGCGATAAAAGCATAACAGTGGCATCGGTAGAGACAGGAAAGAATAATAAATCTAAAAGAAGGTAGAGAGAGAGAGAGAAGAGAGAGAGAGAGAGAGAGAGAGAGAGAGAGAGAGAGAGAGATGAGGGAGAGAGAGAGGAGAGAGAGAGAGAGAGAGAGAGAGAGAGAGAGAGAGAGAGAGAGAGAGAGAGAGAGAGAGAGAGAGAGAGATGGAGGGAGGGAGGGAGGGAGAGATAGAGAGAGAGAGAGAGAGTTTAACGCCAAAGTGGCCAGATAGAGAAGACCGCTACACAAGCTTCTAAGACATATGCTGTGATCACACTTTATCGGGGCTTGTCTCTGGTGGGGTCTGTGCGTGTGGCCTTGTTTTGTTGTAATAAGTGAGCTAAATCAAGAACAAAGCTTTTAATTAAAGTTCTGTGACGGTAAAAGAAAACATAAATAAAGGTTAAGAGAACTGGGAATGTCTTTATTCGAACAAGGGGCCCGATGAGGCGGGGAAGGGGTGGAAGGGCTTATCTAGTTAGAATAAATTATTTTAAAGCCAACAACGAGTCACCGACGGCACGTGCGTGTATCTACCTACCGGCCAGGATACAAACGAAAATTTATTGATATAAAAAAGTGTTGAAATGTGTGCTGAGTTTAGCTTTCTCGCGTTTTCACCACGAACGTAACCCGAGCCGGCAAGTGGGCGACAGGGCAGAGTCGGTAGTTGGTTCGCCTCGCTTCTGTATCAGGTCTCGCTTGCGCGCGGACCGCGAGCGATCGCTGGAGTCGAGGGGTCACGAGAGGCGCTGAGCAGATTCGCTGACCTCCACATATGGAGTCCACACGGGCGCGGGTCTGTGGAACTCTTTTGGCTGCATTTCCCATTTCGGCACTTGGCGTAAAGAACCGGGAGAGGAGCTGGGGATTGAAGAGAAGGGAACCGAAAGAAAGATGTTCCGGCGCAACTGAATACTAGTAATAGTTCTGGCAGTATCAAAGCATCGCCGTCCGCGCGACCCGAGTCCACCGGCTGAGATGGCAAGATTGTGGACGATGGAGAGGATGATTCCCGGACACGCTCCGACGCTCCGGGGAGATAGTGACGCGTCTGAGAATTTATACCAACACCGACCAAAGCATTTAACTTTACACCTGTTTTCATTACATACGCGCAAATGTATTGATTCTCCGCTTATCTAAGTCCAGTGATTACTCACGGTGTAACCAAAGCACTGCAGTTCACAGGCAGCGCCTGTATGAGTCGCTACCGGTGTTCGTAGCGGAGCATCTCTGTACCCAGGCCGGATACAAATTGTGGCACTGTCAAAACAAAGAAAAACACCCTTTTCTTCCATCTCTGTACAGGCGCTTATCTGTTTACTTACCCATAGCAAAGCTGTCAGAAAATGCACACCCTGTCGGAAAGTCTAGATGAGTTTTAGAATTTTCCAGGCTGTCACGCCGACTACAGTTGTCGCTGACAGTTGATCAGTTATAAGTGTCCATGTTAATTATATCAGCCTTTCTTTGTATGGCACGGGGAGGGGGGGATAACTCTTAAAATCCTTCACTTTACTTAACGTTTTGTTATTACTAAGGCAGAAAAAAAAATCCGTGAGTAATTGATTGCCGTTCTGGTTTTATTTAAATCATATGTAATCTCGGTGCTGTACATGTAATTGTATTTGCGCTGACTTAAGTATACCAGCAGTTATTCATCTTTGTTGCATACCAATCAGCCAGCCCTTTAGTACCTCCCATAATGCAGCTATAACAGAGAATGTACACTTGCAACCGCATTTAAAAAAAAGCATCAGTATAATACTATTTTATTATCTATCATTAAATATTATTAAATGAATTAAAGTAAATCTGACTGTTGCCTATGACTTTTAAAGAATTCACCAGGCAGGGTTCACAAGAAATATTTCCGAGGGAGACAACTCACTATATTCCATTTTGAATTTGCTTTCTTGTTTTTTTCTTTCTATAAGCAACATCATAGCGATTCTCGAAGTGATCTCTACTGAATATCTTTTTGAAATTTGAAATCATGATTTTTTCCTAATTGTATATCGGTTTGTTTCTAAAGTCGCTGAATATAGTTTTGTTTTAATTGTTTCTGGTGATAAATAGTAATGAAAGAAAGAAAGCAGTAGCATTATTGCTTTTTAATTAAAAAGACACACTATGCAGTGCGAGGGCCCAGCAGTTCTATGAATGGAAAAGTTTTATAAACTCCATTATTAGACGAAACGGCGTTAGGGCTAAATGATCGGCTGATGGTTTCTAGATTTTTCCCTTCTATTCTCTCTCATCTCGAGTAGACTTTAATGTCTCGCCCGGATTTCGATTTCCGTTAATCCCACCTTAATGAGGTCTGCTTCTCCGATTGGTGATTCGCGTTTTTGCCAGGCTTTCAAACATTCCAGAAAGATTCTCGGAGATTTCCAATCAGAATAAGAACATATAAGAAATGATTAACTGAATCAATCAGTTAATCTGTCAGTTATAGTGTGGGTCTAGTAGCAACTTAGAAATATCCTCAATAGCATTTTGCATAAATCCCACAAATGAAAACCGAAGTATTATGGAGGAAAATGGTAGTAAGACAAACGAATAAATAAATGAAAATCTTTCACAAAAAATGGATTACTGAGTTTCAAATTTATTACCATATAACAGTTCATATATTTAAATAAGCGATATATCAAAATGAATATATTAGTGTTAACATAATAACTGGCTAGCTAAACAAAAATTTCTTTCTTTAAGTATATTCTTGCAATACAATAACACTCTGTGCACAGAGATAGATTTTATATCAGTAGTCTTACGCGATCTTTAAATCTATTGTTGATTTTAAAAGCAGGAAGGAAAGAGACGGGTACTATTTTGAAACAGTCAGTTTCTGTAACTTGTATTGCTGTATTTCGATATTTAACAGCAGCAACAAGAATCAATTTCAACTTTTAAATAAAATACCAACGCGGCAAAATACAAGGAATTCATAAATAAAAGAAGCGCTAGTATAATAAATTTTTGATATTTTAAAATTATTTAATTATTTCATCAAAGATTGTTTTTTTTTTTCGGCGAAAGGTTCAGATGATCTCCTGAACTTTAAAGCTTTGTCTACAAATATATAACCACATAAAATTCAAGTTAAAAGTTTCGGAAAATAACTGATATTTAGGAGGCGCGCAGCGTGCAACATGCATTGGAGAGAGAGAGAGAGAGAGAGAGAGAGAGAGAGAGAGAGAGAGAGAGAGAGAGATGGGAGAGAGAGAGATGGAGATGGAGAGAGAGAGAGAGAGAGGAGAGAGAGAGAGAGAGAGATGGGAGAGAGAGAGAGAGAGAGAGAGAGAGGAGAGAGAGAGAGAATGTGTGGGGGGCCAGAGATTTCTAAGAATGCTTACAACAAAGTCATAAAACAGAAAGCAGGAAGAAAGAGAGAATCTGTTTCGAATGAACCTCTATCTGACGCTGGCATGTTTAAAACAACAAGAAAGGAATGGAAAGTAAATATTAAATATTATATGTGCATTATTAAATTTTCTCCTGAAGGAATTAATATACAGAAGAAAACCCGTGTAAAGGTAAATGCAAACCTGGAACAAATAAAACAAAGAAGGAAAAGAGATATAAAATTTGAAAAATAAATACTTTTCAAGTGTACATAATAACTGGATCAAAAGATTGGCAATAACTATATAAATTACACAGCTGCAGTATATAAACAGACTAAGGTATTTAGTGTAGACGACTCTTTTCTTTTGTCCGTTGTCAGACTGAACCCGTGCAAACCAGACAAGAAAATATCAGATCATTGAACGTTCGTTGAAGCTCAGTTGCATTTAATTCATTTTCATCTAAGCTAGGAGTGCACTCGCTGGTTCTTACCCCGGCAATGCTGCTGTTTCTTCTGTTGTTATGGGTTAGTTCTGACCCTGTACGTAATTATGGGTTTCATCTTCTTGAGTAAACGTTTGCTGAAATGTGTTCTTCCAGTGTATGCATTGCACGGTACACTGATAACTGGCGCTGCTTCCTCGGGAAGACGTAATTCAGCGCCATTCTGGGAATTATGTGAATTAGACGGACGCTTAGAAATAAATATGTGCATATAACTGATACCTACCATAAGGAAATCTACTGGTGAAAACAGAGCTAACCCGATAAAAGACTATGTATATATAATAATACCAAACAGTACTTTTGTATTTTGTTCCCAAATAAATTGTTGTATACATGAAATTTCTTTTTGATCTACATAACAGTGCGCCTTGTCCCTGTTAAAGGTACTTTATTGAGGGTGCTTGCAGACTTTTAAAATCTCATTTTTCGTATTTTGTAAATAATTAAGCAAAGTCAATGCAAAATTGAACTTTCGATTATTGACAAACTTGTATGTATTGTTTTGATTTTGGACTTTTAATACGATTTCAAGATTAAATAAATTAAGAATTGCCAATAGAATTCAAGTAAATATTTAAGCAATTAACTCTAAATTATTTACATTTTCTTTTCATACACAAATTACTGCACATCTTTCCACTAATATCGTGTCAGTAATTTAACTTTACAATTTTTTTTCTTAATAAAATCCGAAATTTGGGGGTTTTTTGGTTCTGAATACTTCGAATATGCTTTATAAACCACAGATAGTGCAGAAGCAAATCATAACAAAGGTCGTAGAATGGAATCCAACGGCGTAGATCTGAGCTAGACCAGAACTTTATTTGCATTGAAGATAATACCATGGAAGGTCTTCTTGTTCCGTCAGGCGACACCAGCCAGACTGGTATTGCACTGACAGAAAACTAGCGCAGTGTTCAGCAATGTCTGGTTTCCGGACAGATTTTTTCACAGAAAACGTGATTTGGCTGACGGAAACTTTATTAATCCTACAGTAAAAAAAAACAACTTGTTTTCAGGCTTTGTTAGCTTGACAGAACAAGATTGAAAAATTAAAATTTTAAAAATCAAAGAAGAAAATGACGAAATGTTATGAATATTGGTGGCAGAGATAAATGTAGCTACAGATGTCCTTACTTCTTGTAAGATTACAATACATAGAGAAGGACGACTATTTCACGCAAAATTTCGTGACGTAAATCCTTTAAAGAGAAATGCTATTCGATCGTGTTCTTTATTTAGAGAAATCTTATTTATTCAATACTTCGTTTCTTTGTTGACATAATTCCTAAAATGCTATCAGGATCCGCTGAAGTGAGTTTATTTATCAGAATAACTAAGTTAAGAAATATTTTTAAAATACAAGCGAACGAATGAAGCGCACATCTTGCATGTAGCCTAATAAATGTGTGTGTGTGTGTGTGTGTGTGTGTGTGTGTGTGTGTGTGTACACCAGTGTATAAAGAGTGCAAGTTCTGTATGCATCATTGCGTGATGTCATTGTCAGTTTTGTGCTCTTACATCGGTGTATGATCAGTGTAAGGTCTGCGTGCATCATTGTTGAGGTAAAAGGTATTGCCAAATAAATAGAATAGTAAGTCGTTATCTAGTGTAAAAGTCACTGTTATTTAAAATTATTGTTTTCTTTTAAAAAAAAATGGTTCCAAAGATAGGCTAAAGAGAAAGCTCTTTCAAGTTTAAATTACGGCTCTTTATCTCTTCTTGGAACCATTTCTAATGTTTAATTTTTTTCCTTCTTTTACGTGCATACTTTACTACTTTTATTTTGCCATTGCGATTTAATCTGAATTCACGACTTAGAAAAGTTACAGAGCCGTTTTATTCTATCGGTGTAGGAAACAGGTTCACTCTAATAGGCTGCTCGTTACCCCTTAGGACGGGAGAGATTTATCAGCAGGGGTGCAGGGTTATAATAAAGATGTTAGTTACCCGCCAGATGAAATACAGTTTCACTTCGTAACTTGCACACAGACCATTCCATTTAGTCTCCGCATGCTTAATAAAAACAAATATGAGTATATATACACTTTCCCGAGAATTTGATCTCCGTAGAGACAAAGAGATAAGAAAAGATAGGAAGGGTAGAAGGAAACTTTTGGACTACTTTCGCTAGTGCGATTGGTGTGGACTTTTCTTCTTTTCCTAGAATTTGTCGTGCGACGCATAGTGCTGCGAGAAGGTCTGTCGAAAACGACCCCAGAGTTCGCCGTGTGCTGCTGAAGGGGCCCCGGCTGGCTCAATAACGGAGCAGTTTCGCAGAGCGACTTTTTATAAGTAAGATGTCTGTATATGTTTTTCCCTTTTGATCGATTATACGTGACAGATTCCAAAATTCACTGAGCATCTGAGCTTTGCTGAGCGCGTTGTTGATATTCGCATTTGTAACAACTAACAGGTTTCTTGGTGGATGAAAGGTGATTAGAGACGTAAAGTAAGGACTCCGCAACCGTTACGAAGGGCGACGTGGTCTCGTGGTGGTCAGTGTTCCGGACTGGTTGGGCCGGATCTGGTTCGGTTTGGCGTACCTTCATGGGTACGGTTTTGCTCTCGCTATTCTTCACCAGCCGGTGTTTCTCCGACGTCTAAAAAGGCGGAACTTGGGACTTTCCGGCACACGTGGTCAGAGAGAGTTTCGCAGATGTCCCTTGATTGGCCTGGTAGATTCGTTCTGCGGAAAGGAGCTGATGTCACCTTCAAAATCACCCGGAGTGGAAGGGTTAATTACGGGAGCCCGCCATTCCGAACGCCCTTTCCCCCCCCCTATCCTAGTCGATCGTAGATGGTGATTCCATACTGCCCAACTCTGAGTCGGAAATGACACATGATGAAAAGGACTGTTCACTGGATACGGATCACATGTCTTCGATAATTTTCTCGGTTGTTATTGATATATCAAGTCTACTACGGTCAGGTTTAAATGGTCTTCAGCAATAGAACCTCAGAGAAAAGAAAAAGAAGAACTTTGGTAGGATTCCAGCTATCAGCGATTGGAACTGCCTGCTGCTTTTGCTCACCATTCTCAGATGAAGACTAACTTCCATTACTATATTTTCCACAAGCTTGTAGTTGTAGAAATTATAATCAAATTAAAAGCAAGCGTAGCTTTGTCCTGAATTTAATAGATAGAAATTACATTTCAAAAAGTGTTTTTCAGAGGTGTATAATTAATAAGACTAAAAATGTTTTTTTTTTATTTGCCTTGATTCACACCTTCACATTTTACCTAACATTCCAACTGTACAATGTCCTTTTTTCCCCTATCTGTGGCAGTTTGTTCCTCTGCCTCCTACATATTTGACACTGGCGCACTGAATAATAACATAATGAATTAATTTCCATTACATGTGAGAAACGCAGCTACTAAACTTGCATAATTTTAGGCCAAAATCAATTTATTTCCTTAGTTCATTTTTTGTCTTTTTTATCTATCAAATGTTTCATAGTTCTTTAAGCTCATTTATTTTGCTTTTAACCGTAGAAAAGAAACGAAGCCAGTTGTTACAACACCAGTAATTCCCAATTAAACTTATAGTGAGAATATAATTGACGTCATAAACTTTGATCTTAGATTAAAGAGTCAAATCATATGACGTTGATTATAGCTCATCTTTACGTCTAATTAGAAATTACCGGTGTTGTAGCAACTGTCCCGCTCTCTCTCTCTCTCTACCCTATGGTTTTGTCTAAAAACTGTAACTATTGTTTAAAACACTTTATTTATTTCACTTTTAAGTTTCATTTTTTAAAATCGTTTTTTTTAAGAAAAAATCAATTTATTTTGTTTTACTCTTTATAGTTTGTATCTATTCATTAGATTTTAATATCCTGCTCCCCATTTTCTTAAAAAATTTAGTTAAATAGTAATTTTGGATTTTCTTTTTATTCTATGCATCCTGGATTGTTTACACTAACCATATCTCTTTCTTTATTTGCACCCTGTCGTATGTTTGAACATATTATTATTTGACTTTACAGTATTCATTTTTATAACTAATATATGTATTTTAAGTCTTCATAGTTCTCTTTTTGTTCTGTTTTCTTTGTCTACAATCTACTTCTACATTCTTCCTCTCATCTCTTCTTTTGTTCACATTTCACATTCGTCTTATTTCTCTTCTTATTTCTACCATTATATATATATCCCCCCAGCCCATTATTTGCCAAATATAACTTACTGATCAAATTACCAAACAAAGGGACATAAAACCTATACAAATAAAGAGAAAATATTTTTGATTTACAAGTAAAGTCAAAGTAGCAGCTGCCAATATTTATAACCTCATACTGATTTTAAACACTCACATGCCTGCTTTCCTTAATACAAAAAGCAGGACAGATGCAGGACTGCTCATATTGTTGTCGGGATTTAAAAATAAGTATCTTAATATTATATCTGTAATGTTTTGTACCATTACACACAGCGATATTAATTAATAAAATAAACCAAAAAATCAAATAAATAGAAATAAAATAGTGGGCTTTTAGAGTTTCGAAATGCGTCATTTGTTAAAAATTCCTTCAAGTAAGTTATTGAAAATATAATAATAATAATAATAATAATAGTTTGACCTACACTACGTGAAATCACGACTAACAACTGGCTTATAACGCGCATCAAAGATTAACATTACTATATCTAAAAATAATATTTAAGAATCATCTAAAAGGTATAGAAATATATAAATATAGAAATAATGAAATAAAATGTTAAAAATATTTCTTCTTGCTGTTCTTTATTATTATTATTATTATTATTATTATTATTATTATTATTATTATTATTATTATTATTATTATTATTATTATTATTATTATTATTATTATATTATTATTATTATCATTTAACAAAATATATGAAATTCTATAACAGTTGAAACAAAATTAATAAAAAATAAAGATTTTTACGGCTGTAAATTTTTTAATTTGAGCTGTTTTTGGTTAACAATCAAGTATTTTCAAAAACAAAAATAAACTATTTTTAACTCCACTTTAGCAAACTTAATTAAAATCTTTTAAGTTTGCTAAGTGAAAGAAATAATATGCAGACGAATAGTGAACGACAGAGAGATGCCTTTGGCGTAAGGTTTTTTTTTTTCATCTACAGGAAAGTTTAGAAAATTTAGGTAGTAAATGTTAAACAAAAATAAAACCCAAGTACACCAAATTAAAAGAGTTTAGTAACTGACCATTTATAGAAACATATAGAGAGATAATTGAATAGCGGTAAAGTTGTTTGTAGCCAACTAAAATGTAAGTCTTGTGTTTACTGTCTAAATTTGATTAAGTTATGTGTCTCCATAAACGTTTACTCGTCGTTGTTATTGTTTTGTTGTTTTTTTTTTCCTCTTTAAGTTGCAGCATCATCTTCACTTTATGATCATAAATATTCACCTGTAAACTTCCGGGTTTCGTTCAGAGAACGGACTAAATCAGATACACTCTGCTAAAAGAAATAGAGAAAAAAGGAAAAATCTCTTGCCATGCTGCCATCATTTTGCGGAAGACACTTCGCCACCGGTCCGAAGAAGCGTCTCGCTGCCCGGGACCCCTTCTGAATACGTCTTTAAAAGAGATAAAAGGAAAATCGAAGTCTGACATCACCCGTGTTTAGATAAACATCTGGGCTTCTTCTCTTAGCCGCTTTCCTGAAACTATCAAAATGTTTACTAATTAGACGAACGAATCTGTTTTTTTGCGCAGAAATATTGTTGTTGTTTTTTCTTAAATAAGCGAACAGAAAGAGTTAATTCGAAAGCTAGGTTGGCTGCACAATGTCGTGACAGCCTTAAACGTTAATCTCATAATTTCATCTACTCACGCGTTTTCACGAGAGAACAAGAAGTTTCTTACTTGCTAGGCGGTACCTTGACGCGACGCGCATCACTGCTGGAAATCGGATTGGTTATCTGCCCCTTTTTATTCTCAACCCAAACGAGGCCAGAATGCAAGCTCTCTAATCAGGTGTCTCATATTTATATATAATAATCATTATACAACACAAAAAAGATGATAAAGATATTCATCTGTTTGTTACCAAATTATCGACTTGGTTTTATTTTTTTTAAATGTACACCTAGCTTCTTTCAGGACACATGCTGGTCAAATTTTTACTTCACCCTTTGTGAAATTATAGAAATAAATGAGAAAGATAAGATGTGGGTCCCAGTGAATGGTGTGTTCCTAATACTAGTGCCAACTAGATTTCCTACCTAAAACGAATTCAGCTTGAGAAAAATAGTGCAAGATTATAATAGTGTACATTTATGACAGGAATAAAACATCGTAAGATTTTTTTGAAGAAAACAATCAGCTTTTATTGAATTTTTGTTTTAATTTTAAAGAAATCTTTCTAAATTCAAAAATATTATTAATCCAATACCGAGAAAGTCTTCTATGGTGGAACACTTTAATTTTATATCAAAATGGACGCGTCACCAAGGGAGAACTGTGACGACTTAGTTACCGTCGCTAATCTCAGAATCATATCGTCGAGACTTGACATTATTATTGGAATGGTGATTGCCGTGAGTTCGATGTCGAACCTTAGACAAGTGACAAAAAGTCCATCTCTACAATAGCAGTAACTTTCAGAATCCAACCGTACACTGGTTACCTCTCTATCTCTCTTCTGTTTTTTTTCTTTTTTCAACTGAACATCAAACTGGCCTTGAACTACAGAATATTGTTTTTTTTTTTGTTTCTTTTTACCTATTCAATTAATCTTTCCTAAATGTTTGATTTCCCCGAGTGGTTTGCTTAAACGATGTGGCGTGTTTACAGAATACAGCGAGCCGGCGCAGGATTTGTGTAGAAGCAGTTAGCACCTAATTTTTATTTCAAGTACTGTAAAACGGCCAAAATTGTTCTTTTTTTTATTTTTTGTCGTTTTTTTAAATCCATTTTATTTTAGTCTGGTAACAGTGCAAATACACATTGTAAAGAAGTCTTTTGATGTTTGGTTTGACTTGGTTCATCTCAAA
The DNA here is from genome assembly GCA_018389105.1 of Nautilus pompilius. Classification (NCBI taxonomy): domain Eukaryota; kingdom Metazoa; phylum Mollusca; class Cephalopoda; order Nautilida; family Nautilidae; genus Nautilus; species Nautilus pompilius. The sequence continues at coordinate 444,150 of JACATO010001071.1, forward strand.
GTCAAGTGGTTTCGCAGTAAAACAATTACGTGTCTACAGTTTAAAAGAACATAACACTGGCAATATTTTGTTTATAAAGAGTGTAATAATAACAACAACAACAACAACAACAACAACAACAACAACAACAACAACAACAACAACAATAATAATAATAAATAATAATAATAATAATAATAATAATAATAATAATAATAATAATAATATAATAATAATAATAATAATAATAATAATAATAATAATAATAAATGATTATCAGTTAAGCTGAAACTAGTAATCTATAAGAAATTGTCCTAAGATTCTGATATTTCCTAGATTCCTTTTCTGGGTATTCTAGTCAATTAAAAGAATTAAAGTAATTACAAATCCTGCTAACACCGCTAACATTAGTAAATCATCATCATTCATTCATTTATTATTATTATTATTATATTATTATTATTATTATTATTATTATTATTATTATTATTATTGGATATACTTGAATCCTAAATATCTAACAAAGTAATGTTATAGTTATGGTAAAAATGTATTTGAAAAATTCTTCTGTCAAATTGATGAAGGAGCGATCCAGACGTCGCACTTACACATGAGGTTTAATTATCAAGTTGCTTTACCATTATTGGAATGTGCACTAGGTTTCCGAAGCCTGGGAGTAATTACTTAGCCATATAACCATATAATAATAATAATAATAATAATAATAATAATAATAATAATAATAATAATAATAATAATGCCATGGCCAAATATTAGTAGATTTGAAACTGCGTTCGTTTCTTGTTATGCTATCCAACTATTGCTTTTTTAAATAGCAAAATTAAAATAATAATTTCTAAAAGTTTCTTAAACTTTGCTAAGAAATAGAAGTTTCTTCTTTAACATTCTGAGTATTAGATGCAATAAGTTCTTTTTTAAACTTTTTCCATAGTCAGGAAGTTTGCTTTTTGTTTTGTCTTTTTTTTAATGAAAGATTAACCCTTTCATTTTCGAATGAGGAGTCAGACAATAACAAAAGCTGACGCACAATCCAAAGAATGAAAAAATTAAACCGCAGCAGAAAACTTCCTGATAAAGATATTTACCTGAGGACCCTGTACAGGGCATAATAGACATCTAGTAGTATTAACTCAGGTGAATCAATTACCGAATAATGATCTCGCAGAGCATACTCTCTGTAGCGCTGACTCCAAAGCGAAAAAAACAAAACAAATAGGCTAAGCAAGGGGTAGATTTTGGACCCGGAATCTCTGCTTTCACTTTGCATCCACAAAAATTAATTGTTCATATCGCGAAAAGCTGAAGATATTTTCTTTTATTTGGTTTCAGTCTCGTGCATCGAAGAACACAGGCTCTCCCTCTCTCTATCATGTGTGTGTGCTGTGTCTTGACTTACGCAAATCAACTAAAGATAATGGATTCCCCCCCCAAATCTACCAATAACAGGAAGATCATGTTATCTATTGCACGTGTATATAGTTTCGCCTTATTAATCTCGTATAATGTATTTTATGTCGGTGTAGAAAAATATTTTGATTTATATGCTCCCTGTGCGACCTCGAAATACTTATCGGTCCCGAGTGACCCGAAAACTTGGTCGTACTATCGCTAAAATTTAGATGCTGTCAAAATTAATCCAGGAGCTACTTAGTTACAGGAACCGACATGCACAGATAGACCTGTCATTGGATCTGTAGCTAACTAACTCGTCAGACGGATCGGAAGTTTTGCAAGTATCTTTTATCATAAACATAAGGTTACATCCAGATTTATAGTGAGGTTCTCTCTCTCTCTCTTAAAAAAAATTTAATATTCGTGGTATATTAGAATACTAGAATTTAACTATCATTTGGCTTTGTGTATCGCACTGCTGTTGAAAACACTCGCCTTTAAAACATAGAACAAATTTACAAACAAACCTTAAAATAAACTGAAATAAAAAACGAAATTTTTTCTGTACCAGAGATTTAACGAAAAAAATTAAAATTGAAATTTTTTTTAAAAAATTACAATTACAGTTTTTTGGAAAAAAAAAGAGTAGAGAATTAAAGTTTAAAGAACTGAACGGTTTTTAATTAAATATTTAAGAAATAAAAGCGGAAGTTAAAAATTTTTTAAAGAAAAAATTTGTTTTTCTGAAGAAAATACAATTTAAACTGAATAATAAGTTTACTTCATTATCTCAACAAACGAGAATGGTGGACGTTTGGCACGCTCCTCCAAAGTTTTTCTGCTACCAATATTTATAGTAGAATATAAACAAGAACTTTACGCGCATTTACACGAGTTCTCACCGGCGCCCATAGGCGGAGCTGGGTTGGCCGGCACGTGCTGCAGCAACGTGAACGGGAAAGCCATCTTCGGCGTAGCCATCGACTTCTGAATTACTTTTACGTTTACTTGTTTTGTCTCCACCCAGCTGCTCTCTCTCTCTCCATCTCTCTCTTTCTCTCCATCTCTCTCTCTCTCTCTACTTCCACGTGCTTCGCAGTGAAACCAATCTGCCTAAGGTTAGAAAAATATCAAATGTAAAAGCATCTATTATTTAAATAATGTTTGTTTATCACAGATTTATTAATTCTTTGAAAACCATTGCAACGCCTGTCTTCTAAAACCAAACCCAAACATTTCTTTCCTACATTGGCTTTTGTTTGTTTTCTTTTCCCTCGCCTGCTGTTTTCAGTGGAAAGTAACTGTAATCTCGAGCTGGAGAGATCTAATTATTATTATTATTATTGTTCTCTTAATATCCATTGCATAGCTTACTAACGATCTATTTCACCGATGCTTAAAACAGAGGTATACCAATATATTAGTGACAACTTGGATATAGATATAATACACACACACACGCCATAAAACATTTAATATACTGTAGACAGACTTAATTACTACAATCTAACTCGAGATAAAAAAAGCCTTTATTATACATTTAGTTTACACATCCTTAGAGCTGTTTGCATTAAAAATATTTTGCATATTAATCATATTGCATAGAAATCAGTCTTGTATGTGTGTTGATCATCGAAGCCTTATGCGCTCTCTTATTTTTTATATTATAATTTGTGTAATGCTGTTTAATATATATATATATATATACATACATACATACACACTCTTTCTCATACAAAAATCTCTTACGTTTCAATTTTTTATAAATGTATTTATATATATATATATATAATTAATATGCTACCGCATAAGTGTTCGTAAGTTGTATGTACCCCTATGTTGCTAACAATAGATCTATTATGCTAGGATTGGGAGGTACCAGCTTTTCCATCAGAAGCGCAATGAAAGCTTTTCTCATATGCAGCCGGGTTATGACGGATCGTCCTTTATAAAGAGTAGCAGGACGGCAATGTTCTTTTCTTTTGTGCACCCCTTTTAGACACCTTAGTCAAATAACCTCGAGAAGAGAGGGGAACAAAATTCGCATCCAAACACGGCAACACTTCGCTATAAAATAATAATATAACGACAATAGAAAGGAAGGGAGGCAATCAGGTGAACATGCAGATGAATATTGAATAGAATGCAGGACACAAATATGGCGCGTGTCTAGTTATAAAATTAACTACGGTTTCGGGTGTCAGATCTTTCTTTTGTGCATCTCCGCTCCGTTCCTTCCACCCGGAGTGCTAGTGTGTTGGACGGAGATTAGGAGAAACTGGCTTTCGTTCATCTTATCAACGAACTTTACTCTCTTTTTTTTTTTTATTTTCTTTCTCCACCGATACCGAGATGACGTGTCGTGACGTCACACTGACCTCCGAAGCGGCTCTAAGGGGACGGAACTATCGCAGGAAATCTGCGACCGAACAGGAAGTCGTCGCGTGTGGCGCAGCGACGCCGGTACTGCTAAAATATTCGGTATCCGACCTTGCAGTCTAAATCCCAGCCAAGTCACATTGCTGAGAAGGGCGGGAAAGGGTGGATCAGCAAGTTCTTTAAATATTCCTCTCCTTTTTTTCTAATACTATAGTCTAGATATCGGGAATATCAGGGACAGGAAAAAAATTTTTTTTCATTTGTTTTTAAACTCTTTGAGTCCGTTTTTTTCTCTCATAACAATAGCTGACGCTCTCTCTCTCTCTCTCTCTCTCAGCTCCATCCCGCATCCTCGCTCTCTCTCTCTCTCCCTCTCTCTCGCTCTCTCGGTGTGTCTCTCTCTCTCCATCTCTCCTCTCTCTCTCCATCTCCATCTCCTCCATCATCATCTCTCTCTATCT
>JACATO010001072.1:0-124079 GCA_018389105.1 Nautilus pompilius
GTACTGGAGTCATCTCTCTCTCTCTCTGTCTGTAGCTGACGTCATCTCTCTCTCTATCTATCTCTCTCCATCTCCATCTCTCCTCTCTCCTCCCTCTCTCTCTCTCTCTCTATCTATCTCTCTCCTCTCTCTCTCCTCTCTCTGTAGCTGACGTCATATATCTCTCTCTTTCTGTACTGACGTCATCTCTCTCTCTCTGTCTGTAGCTGACGTCATCTCTCTCTCTCTCGTCTCCATAATTAACACCTCTATTGTCAGCTGAATACGCGGATAGTTTCCTCCAGCTGAGATCGAAGCACCAGAGTTTGGATAATATTTCTGTTGCGATTGCTTCCAAAGTTTCCTCTCTATCACTATGAAATTCAAAATTACAAGGCAGATCTCCTTCATAAAATTAAGAATACCTCAAAAGTAAGAGGAACCACTTCGTTGAACCCTTGTTTGAGGGGAAGTAAAGGTAGTTTGCTCTGATGTAATTCAAATTGTTGTGAACGGAATGTGGCGCTATATCGTTCTCACCAGTGTAATATTTGGAGCCACCTGATTGGTTATATCTGTGTGTCAGAGTTTAGGTTCATGTAACCATTTAAGACAAACGATACAACGCTCAATCTGTGGCTCTAAGATGCTGGGTGTTTCAATAGTTTCAAAATAAAAAAAATACCGGACTAGTGGCCACCCTTCATGAATAATGTAGGTGGGTGTGTTTCACACGGCTTCTATTCTGACAGCGGTGTTCGTCAGGACCCGGACCCATGCTCTCCGACGTTTGTTTCCTTTTAGTGCATTAAAAATGGTGGACAATTTGGGAAAATGGAAGCCCGACTAATGGAAAGAATACTGGAAACAGAATAACAGAAGTTCTTTCTTCATATTCTGGTATGTAACTAAATTATCCTTTAGCTTCCTCTCTGTTCCCTTCTGAGACGACTGCTTCAGGGGCTCACTCGAACCCCTACTCTGCTGGAGCTTACCGAGACCAACTCTCAACGAAGATGAGTTAGTTAAACTTCCCCTCGAATTATCAGATGTTACACAGAGCAAATATCGAGAGAAATCTAACTAGGAGCATAGAAAAATGGTGCAAGTTGCGGATAAATTTCTTCTTTACCTAGCAGAATACAGGGGGGGGCATACTCGAAGGTTTACTGCCAACCGTTTTAATTAATCCCGTTTCTCAGAAATTACCACGAAAATAAAGGAAAGTGATTCGAGAATTGTGCTAGCTTGTCCGTATTTATCGAAAGATAACAGTACGATATTTCAAGATTTTAATATTTTGTATAAGGTCCAGTTAAAGGTACCCGAAGGGAAAACACAACCTATCATACGGCCTTCCACGTAGGGTAAGAGAACCGAAGAATTAGACTAAACGCTATCCATTTATCAGTCTTCTGTTTCAGGATCCGACTGAATCACGAATAAAATCAAACTTTCCCTTCGTTACCTCTTCTTATCAATGTACGCTCTTTTCCTGTCTCCGTGACGCTGACATTAGCTTCGAGAGTTGTCTCAATTAAAAAGCAACATTTATAAAATCTCTGGTGAAGGAAAAAAATCGAATGTCTCCCACCAAAGCCTGAGAACCTTCAGCAACTGAAGGTTTCTAACAGAAGACGGGGACACGGCATCAAAGTGTTAACGGAAGCAAGGCAACCGAGCATCTCAAGATCGTGGCCGAAACTTCAGCGAAGTTTACTAAAACATCTCCGAACAAATTTATCATCTTTTATAAATTAACTTTATATTAATCTCCAAACGTTACTCACACAGATGTCCAGGTCTGATATCTAGGAGACCTTTAAAGTTTAACCCTTTCTTCTTGTGTAAACCTCAAATTTACAAGCAGGTAAACAGGGTTATTAGGCGATCGATTGCTGCAGATTAGATGGTGCAAAGTCTTAGGTGACTGTAAACGGTTTCAAAATTGGTTCTTGTATCCCGTCCGCCTTTGACATTAGCAATGGAACCAAGTAAAAGATTTAATGTATATTAGAAGAGCCAATAGGGAAAAGCTCATCACGACGGAGTTGTGACTTCTCCACATTTCGGTAAAATCGCGTACAGATTATGCAACCAGATGATGTGGTACATCGTGATTTGCTTATTTGTCTCTGAGCTGCTATCCGCGTGTTTTGTGTTTTTTTTGGACCGCCAGATACGCCTCTGTGAAATTAATGTATTTCACTGCCAACATAAAAGCGAAGAATTTCTTCCGCAAGAAAACGGAAAGCCGACTTTGTAAAATCCTTTCATTAGGAAACTACGTGACGGTACTAATCCGGGGTGTTGACATGAAGCTACCGGGCACTGCCTTACCGGGAAATAGACGACAAATTACTTAGTATATCTCTTACCAAAAAATAAATACCCCTACCGCATTAGTTCAATTTATATCCCAGATGAGGGAAGCTGAATGTCTTCTGTTCTAAAGACCTAACGATCTTGACCTAAAACACGTCTTCTGTTACATATATAGAACACCTCGTTAAAAACTCTCCTTAACTGTGGTTGGTTTCTCACAGTTCTCTCTCAAATCCAAGGTTATGGACCTTTGACTTTCACCAGTTTCTAAAAGGGAGACTACTTTGGCCAGGGAAAATAGTGTCGCTTTCCTGCGTCACAAGGAAAACGAGACTGCGGACTTCGCCTACTGAAGAAACTCTCCATTTTTTTGGGATGTGAGAGGAAGTATGCACAACCGGCAGGTGAAGTAAATCCGTGCCAGTATCGAGGCTACCAGGCAGAGAATTTATTGGTGAATTTGTTCAGCGGGGAGAGACATCTTCAAATTTATTGCTTCATTCCATTGCCGTAACGTCAGTGATTCAAAGAATTGTCTGATTTGGAAGCATCGTCTGTTAATTTTTAAAATTCGGACGAGAGGAAAGGTTTTACTTTTAACCCTTTTCTTTTTTAATGAGTCAAATTCATTAACTATCAAAGTTGAGGAGGACCCGAGTTCGATTCTGAAAAATGTCAAAACCTATTTACTAACTAGGAAAATTTCTGCAGATTTCTAGGAATCTATTCATCACTTTTCCATCTGTAGACGCAGCCATCCATACATGAGCATCTTTGGTCAACGTTGAAGTAACTTTTCAGCAGAAAAATACTGATCCTGAATTTAAAAAAAAAAAATAGCCGGGAAAACTATGTAAGGGTTTGTTACATATGTTGAGATGAGGCTGACATGTTTATAAATTGCTGAAAAGCTTGGTCTTCCAGGCACAGGTGTATACTGGATGAATGAATGGGGTGATTAAGAAAGCGACATTAACTTTCTGAAAATATATGATGTAGACCAACTAAGGGAATGTCGCCAAACGAATAGCGAGTTATTGCAGAGATTTAAAAAAAAATAGACTTGCCTCAAGTATGATAAAGAATTGGAAGATAGCATTGCCAAGTAGATATCAGGTAGAAGACATCTGGGAGCAGTGGACTTCAAATTACACATTACAGATAAAAGACAGGATTTTCTGCTACAAAGATAAACGAAACTTCAATTTAATAAGAATGATCAAAATTGGCAAATAGAAAATGGAGCAAATGATGTTTGCGAAAGAAAGTGCAGTAGATGATTTTGGCAATCGTGGTGATTTGAGAATCAGAGAAATCAACTAAATGATTTAAATCGAATTTTTTAACCATTCTATGAGCATCGATAAAGTGCTCAAATCTAGTTTTTTTGTTAATTATAGAGAAAATTTGGCAATCCTGCCAAAAAAAGATCAATAAATACAAATTGGTATTTGAATTCTTTAAAAAACAGATCTTGTAGAATTTGATGACGACCTCTATGCTAATGGAAACGTTTTGGTTTGTTTTTTTACAAGATACGGCAACATGTCACGCAGCAAAGAAAGTCTTCTCTTGGTTCAAGAAAATTAAAATTCATTAGTTTGAAGACTGTCCTGGGAATTATCCTGCTTTAAATTCAATTGAGGCCATATGGGCATCGATGGGGCGATATATCTAGTGAAAAGCATCCAATGGATGGAGAAGAATTGGGAAAAATCATTAAGGAGGTTTGACATGAGAAAACAGTGATGATAAAACAAAGGTCACTAGTCAAAATATTCCAAAATATAAGACTTTTTGTAATTCTAGCTTATTTTGGTTGTTGCAATTTTTATTTATCACGTGTGTTGCCTAAGTCATTGAAAACTGCTGGCTGGCAACGGCTGAACTTTATCATGCAGTAGCAAAGAATTTAGCGTTCTTTTGCTTTTAAACAAGGATCAGGAAAAAAAAAGGGTTTAAAATTATTTTGAATGCCCGAGTTTTGTCTTTGTCAAAGAAAATACTTTAGTTAGAGAAATGGAAACCCTGTAGTAACTAAAGTATGAGGTCGTAAAGATTTGGAAAATAGATTTATTTGTGGTGGGGGTATTAAAAGCAACCAGATATGATAAAGTTTGCTGGCTTCTCTAATTGCTTTGTCATGGTGATAATTGTCGATTTGCTCCTTAATTCCTACCATTTTATTGATGGATTTTCTGAAAGTAAGATTTCGGCCCAGAGAAGGTCTGTTGAGGCTTGCAGAGAAGTGAGATATAATGCCAGATTCCCATTGTCAGATAATCGATTGTGGTGGTAGATGTTTCTTACTCTGATGGCGGCATGCAATTTTATAAACATGTGATCAAGTGCCGTCAGACTGGGTAAGGGATCTTTAAACACGAAGCAATGAAATCGAGAAAAAGAAAGAAGAGAGTAAACAAACATTTGTCGTACCACACTAGAGAGTTCGCTTTAATAGGCTGCGGATATCACATCTGAAAGCGAGGCTTCTCTGCCAGAAGACTTGTTTGGTAATTTCCTGAACGACCTCATCACTGCAGGCATAATGTAATAATGGAGCAAAAAAGCCTGTCATAGGCACGGCAACGAACGCTATTTTAAAACTGTCGATTTGCTACGATTACGTCTCCATCATCATTGGAGCTGCTTCCTTTTTTTCTTTTATTTTCAATGCATGCGAGTTCGTAGACCAGTCCGTCCGCGAGAGGGCGCTGCTTATCGCGAGACTTGCTTGTGAAGAAGAATCCGCTCGGCTGGGAAAAAGTTGCTGCTAAGGTCAGGGGTTAGGGTTAGTATAAGGACGCGTCTGTTCATTCATCTAATTTATTTGCAGCGAAGTCAGGAGGTCAGCATCATCCTGCAGTTTGGGTGGACACTAGTAACGAATGGGCGCGTCAGGGCCAATTTCAACGGTAACCGTCCTGCCCCTTAATGGCAGGGAGATCCGAAAGCGAAACCGGAACTTTCTTCTAGCTCGAAAGTCTTCCTCGCCTCAAGATTGTCTAATAAGGCCATCGCATACGTTTACAGTAAGGACTCGGTCTGAATGTTAGTTTAGATCGAAAGGCAACACTAGAAATCAGATCACGTGACTATCCACCTCAAGTTAGACAAACTTAAAAGAAAACCTAAATTCTCGATATACAGACATCTGATCAGTTTAAAAACCGGAGATTTAAGCTAAATAAATTTTCTAAAAAAATTAATAATCTTTTCTGCGTGATGACAGCTCTTATTAGCATCACTGCTGCGTAAAAGTTGGGTTTTTTTGGGTTTTTTGTGTAATTTTCTCTGGATATGGACGCATCAAAGGCTAACATGGCGAGCTGAAATTTGTTCTGTCACGGGTGGGCTTCGATGGCACTCGGTGTTTCTACGTAAAAAATTTTTTCAGATGCAGCAGATGGAACATAGCTCGATTCAGCCAGGAAAATCAGATCGCACACTTTCTGGAACGTCCTTGGCAGCCATAGCTCCCCCCTGCCATCCATTCTTTTTATATATATAAAAAAATCTTGTTCCGCTGATTTTGAGAAGGGAAATTTCCAGTTTTTTTTGGAAGCAGCTCGTACGAATCGTTTAGCAGGATACTAGAGAGAAATAACGTTACCAAAGCCACACACCGATGATTCATCCCAGATCTTTCTCTCTACCTGGCGGTTCTCGCTGTAATTTTTGTTTTTTTTTTTTATTCCTGTCTAAAATCGATTCTTGTTCTAAAAAAAAATATCTTTTATGTTAGTAGTCGTCCTTTTCATTCCACTGCTTGGTAAAAAAGATCCACTCGCTCGTTATTAGTTGCCTTAGGCTCTGTGTTTCCATTTGGATCCATGGGGCATCTTTTGAAAGCAGCATCACTTCTTTCAACTTTTTCACAACAAAAGAGAGGGGGAAAAAAAGAGAATATATATATATATATATATATATATTAATAGAAGCTGCCAGACAGAGAATTTATTGGAGAATTAGCTCAGTAGGTAGAAACATCTTTAAATGTATTGCTTCATTCCACCCACGGTAACATCAGTGATTGAAAGACTTGTCAGATTTTGGAAAACGTCTCCAGGCACCATCCGTGTCTCCGGTAAAGCGACGAGACAGGTAAATAATTTCCGTCGTTCTTTTATGTTGGGAAAAAAAACAATCAAAAAAACAAGAAAAGTGCACGCACTTGTTAACCCTGCGCACCAGTGATCTGGAAATTCTCAAAACCTTGTCGCGCGGGAAAGAGTTAACAATAATCCTTGCTAAAAAAAAGTAACGTTCACCGCAATACAGCCCAAGCAAAGCTGATTGGGTTTTGAAAGGTAATTTTTACTTGTGTCTTACAGCAGTTCTCCGCGGGATAAATTCTAAGCAGATATTTAAATAGTCCATTTGCTTTTATTAACGTCATCGAATTTCGACCGACGTCTCGGGGCAATAATCAATTCCTAATCGTCCGTCGTGCGATGTCGGTCACGTGACCAGCTAAAATCATCATATTTTTTTGTTGTTGTTCCCCTTACAGGCAGAAGGGTGTTGGGGGGGGGTCGTGGAAGCTTTTTCCCTTCGGGAGGTGGGGGGAGAGAGAAGACAAACAAGACTGGAGACACCATGGACAATATATATATATATATATATAGATATATATATATAGGGTCGATTGATTCATTCACGGTCAGTGCGTGTATTTTAACACAGTAAATAAAGTTTTCTGTAAAAGACTTTGGAATTTTTTTTTGTTTTTTTTGCTAAGATAAATTGAAAGTAGAGGTACATCGATCTCGAGTCACCATTCTTTGAAGAGCTCCGAATGAGACCCCAAATTCCCGACATGCCAGCGAAAACTCGGTAAATGTTTGCAAACCGTCGCTAAGGCCAGCTTACTGCAATTCACTTGTCTGGGCGAATGCCTCTGTCTGCTACCGTGTGAAGAGAAAATCGAGTTTCTGTCTCGCACCATGCTGCTTTTCCTAAAGACCCGCAGAGAACTTTACATGCGATTCGATTATTCAACTTGTTCCTAGATGTAAGGAATCCATATTTATCTCTTGAAAACAATAGCTTTTAAGGAATGATGGCACATCTTTCTTGTCTGAATATTATATATATATATAAAGTTTTTGCGCGAAAGTTGAAAAAAAAATGTCGAAATTCTTAGGAACAAAGAAACCTACAAACAACTCTTTACTTTATCTGTCACACCGCTAAAAATAATTCATCTAATCATCAGTTTTCAGTTTCCTCTTGAAAATAATTTCTTTATACCTCGCCACCCTTCTCAAATGTATCTAAGACTTATTATCTCAGGAGATATCCATTACCATCTGAAATTCCTCCAAAGAGCCAAGAGTTTTCCTACCTCTCGTTATAACCGGACGATCAATAGTACAAATATAATATGCAACTTGAAACAAAACGCTACTAACTTTATCGTAGTACCATTAACATAAGTATTTGACGCCAGGAACGTGCTCCCAATCAAAAAGCGTCGCATAAATTGTGTTCTGGAGAAGACTAACGGAACGAAACTGTTATTTTCACAATCAAATAAATTAAAGGTAGATCTTAATTAATTCTATGTGCGGACTAAAAGAACAGACTGTCAAATTTCTTGTTATGTGTTAGTGATTTGCTTTCGTTTCCCTTTTGAAAACTATACAGTAGGTCCTTAACGTCTAACACAACAAATTCTAAGGTTATTATCTATTCCTGTTTTTGTCGCTTATTAACTCACAAAATGTCGGATATATATATATATATATACACACGGTGATACAGCCCAACTTACAGTTGAAAGAACAACCATAAAACAGCTTCTTATGTCTTGGAAATACCATTCAGAAGGTTGGGGTGATTCTAATCTGCTGTCACCGTCCTTCTGAGTTGCATTAACATCTCTTAATACCACGTGGAAATATGTACGAAGAAACAAAAAATAGATACGAACGCCGACCGTTCCATATATATATATATGGCGATTTTCCAGCGCCACCTTTTACTGTAGTCGGATAAGAGGGGCTACAGGACCGGATACCTGTTCTTAATCTTAGTCGGATAAGAGGGGCTACAGGACCGGATACCTGTTCTTAATCTTTCCACCCCCCAAAAAAACATTTAAAACTTTCTGGTTGAAAATATCTGCAAAAGGCGTCTCCGAGAGGCGAAACATATGAGCGAATCCCCGAGTCAATGCCGTGCTTCCGCGTGGCGAGGATACGCACAGAACGAATTGGCCCCATTTGGGCAGCGGTGTCATCTGAAACAAGCACCTGCCAACAAAATACCCATCTTTCTTTTGGTGCTTAAAACCCACCGTTCCCACACCTGAGCTGTTTGTTCTAACTGTTGGCACTCGTTAACCCTTTTATTCCCAGGTGAATGGAAATGAAAATAAATGTTTCAGTATTTTGAGTTGTTGTTTGTTGTGTTTTTTTTTTTAATATCAAACATTTGCACAACATACAACTTCACCGATGTAAATAAAGTTTCCTTCCTAAATGTAGCAGTCTAACCGATTTGTTTAAGACCAACACAGCCAATAGCAAACGTTCTGGGGTTGGGTTTTAGAAGAAGTCCGAAAGTTTCATTTTTTGTTCTGGAAAAATAAAAAAAAAACGAAATATCTTAAAGGCGATCATCGTATCGGCCTCAAAATTAACCTAAAAATTAGTATAAAAACCAAAAAAAATACCCGAAATAAACAAGAAGTAATTCCTGCTGGTTTAATTCTAGAAATCCAATTTTCTTGCCGTATTTACTTCGAAGACTTGCTGAGAGAAAAAAGCATCAAATCACTCGTACATTTTCTAAGGTCGAACTAGTCTCTTGGGAGGACCATGAGAGTAGTAGATGCCTGAAACGTTGGGGGTACACTAAATAAGCAAGCATCTCAGACGATGTCACTAAGGTAGGCATTAACTAATTACCAGGAGGAATTATTGATGGTTCATGTTGCTTCCCTGCAACGGAAACAAGCCAATAAATCTAGTTTCGGACATATTTCCTTTGGATATCGCAAATAAACCAGTTCGCCCAATCAGTGTTTGGTTTATGCGAGGAGACGTAGAAGCGTTATATATATATATTTAAAATATCTGTTTAATTATTGCATTATTTATTAAATGTTGTAATGAAAACATAGGGAATTAATCGTTTGATAATTGTGCTGCCAGAGATCAAATCTACATGGATAGCAATCCAGCCAGACGAAAACTACCCCGTTTTTTTTTTTTTTTTGGTTCTTTATTCATCTTTACCTGGCTTTTACAGAGTAAATTCATTCAGCTTTACTGGATGTCCTTTAAATATGAGGTAAACGTTACCCTTTGGTTTTGTCATAGCAGTCATTAAAGAAGAACCGCAGATGAAATTATTTCAATATGGAGTATTTAAGCAGGTGAAATAGTTTAAAAGGCCGAGCGCTCGCACCTTACTCGGTGGTCATGGCGCACACGGGAGTTTCACAATCGCGAACGGACAGAACCATCCGGGGCTACGGCAGGCTCTTTGAAAATAAATAACCAAAAGAACAGATTTTCTACATTATCATTCACTGTACCTGACACGCGAGTTGGCATAGACTCGCCCGCTCCCGGATAACGGAAGTCTGCCATCATAATCAGATCGTACCTCGTATTCACTTCGGTTTTTACCAAAGAATAATAAAATCTCTTTCGCCGGAATTATTTTAATTTTAGGTAAAAAGAAACAAAAGAATCTCTATCATTTCGAATCGGTATTTCGCTGGTAAACAAGGTTTTTTTTTTACGGGTGAATTCGTTAAGGGACGAGTTTTATGTTGGAATAAGTAGATCTATTGCGTAAACACACCATAATACTGCTCACCGGATTACCGCATCTTAGGACTGCACCTAACTATGATGATGGAAGCAATTATCCTACCACTCAGCCAAGCTCCCAAAATAAACCTAGCCGGTATTTTTTTTAGAGAAAGCTAATATTTTAAACTATTTTTGCATGAAATCGTGAACAAACTCGAGAGAATCTCTGCCGAAGTCTTGTCAGTGTTTAGATATCCATTCTTGAATAAAGTCTTTATTTTCGCAATCCAAGAAGCGGGCGAAATAAATGGGAAAAAAAAAATTATATAACGAAAGTAGAAGAAATAGCCAAAATAGGTGATATTACACAAAAGCTAACAAGCCAATGAAAAATGTAATTGCTTCTCGGTAATAATGCTTATATTACTCTAGAAAAGCAATTAGAGTTATTGAATGTTTTGTATGACATTCTACCCAAGTAGTGGCCGCGAGCTTGGTAATTTACGTCATATATCGTCATTGTGTCGTCTTCTGATATGTATATAGTGTATTTTTTTTAGCCTGATGAAACAATTGAAATGCACATATTAAAGGCAGATTGCAGCGAGCCACCTATATATATATATATATATTACACTACACCTCATCATCTGCGCATTATGCTACTATCTCTGTGTACCACCCTATCCCCTACCAACATAAATATTGAATAGGATTTTGCAACCACTGCCCTCTTTATGATTAAGTTAAAATTATTACTATTTTTTTAGTTTAAAAGGTCGATCCGAAAAACTGAACAAAATTTCTTCCATATTTCGAAGAAGAAACTGAAACAGTGACATTTATAATGTGTAAATTTATACTATAAGTTATTGTTGTAAAATAAGTGTTCAGAAATACAATGTATCACATAGTGTCTTGACCTGGATCTAACCAGTGTGTATGGGTTAATTTACCTTTATTTAATGTATCATTTGAATATATTACTCTAACAGCTAAGAGATACGAGCTTTTGCATATCTACATTTTCGAGTAATCTAACACCGTTATTGAAAGTAGTAAATCAATGTACTAATCCTTTAATTTTAAATCATCAGCATAATTTTTATTCGAAATATAATAAATATAATTTGTATTAATAAATTATGGAGTTTTATATCTATAATAAAATTTGCTTCATATTTATATCACGTGTCATACCAAAATACCCATCAAATTCTAATATTCTGCATTTACAGCTAGTTGATAAATAAAATTAGTATTAATGTAAGTTTTATCTGCAGCATCTGATCCAGATGTCGGTGCAGCTAAATTTGTTATTTTTCTAATGTTTAAATTTGCATCATCTTTGAGTCTTTTCAGACAACAATTTGTTAAGCCATTATCACCGTGCTGGCATACTTCTGAATTATTGGTTTGTTGCCATTAGTTGGAGAACCTAGCATAGTTATTGTACTAAAATTTATATAACAAGATTTATTAGCAGCCTCTAAATTACTATTTAGACGCTTCAGATTGATTATTTCTCATATCAAAATTAAATTTTAAATTATCAACATATTTCTTATTTGTTGCATCATTATGATCAGTTGGGATTGCAATACTTATAATTCTGTTTGTTTCCTAAGTTTATATTCATCATTAAATATACAAATTCATTGCCATAACTTATCATACATATGTAATTCATAGTTATCTTATGCTACGGGAAATGTCCATTCTATTTTTATATTATATTAATAAAAGCATTTAATTTTTCATTAACAATCTAGAAGTGAAGATTTTAAACTTTGTATTTGACCTCGTCGTTGATTTCAAAAAAGCAATAGCAGTAAATTTTCTATCCACATTATCATCAACTACATTATCTAGAAGTTTAATTTCGATTTTTAAAGAAATTTAAAACGATAGAATTTTTCAAAGAGATATATTAAGGTTATTAAACGAATAAATTGAAGTTATGGTTTTGCAAAATATTTAAATATAACAACCACAAAAAACTGTTTTGATTTTGAATTTAAAATATGCGATAATGCATATTTTCATTAGATTTAAGAAACAATTTAGTGATGGCGTTAAACCAAAAAGAATCAAAATTATTAAATATTGTAATAACTTTATGCTAACCAGTCCAATGTGCACCAAAAGTTTTAGCTGAATCTAAATTTAAAATATTACATGAAGTTTTATTGTCTACTAAAATTCGTACCTCTCATAAAACAATTCTGAAATGTTTCATTTTGTTACCGTATTTTTAAAGCTCAAAGTTAGTGTTCTTTCCATTTAATAATTAAAGAATGGCAGATGGAAAATAGCATGTCTTTAAATTGTGAATAAGGTCCACTAATAAAACCTCGCGAACAAGTTTACTTTATCCTTCTACGCTCTGCTCTAAAAATTGCACTACTAACCCTCTTTGTTAAAACATTCTTGGACTTCATCCAGAGTCTGGGAGCACGGAATTTGTAGTTCCCTGAAAGTCGGTTCACCTTATTCTTGGTTGATTAAGTGTTTCTTGAAATATAAACATCTGAAGCTGCTTTAATTGTATTCCTTTTACCAAAACCAATTAAATTCCCGGACATAGTAAAATCATATGAATAAATTATCACTGTATTTCTGGTTGTATCCTGACCATGATAAACTCCAAACACCAGAGAAAATATTTAAATATACTATTCAATAATATTATGTAGAAAATTGTCGATTTTAAATTGTATAAATTAAATAAATTTGTTGTTATTTATACAAAGTGGTTGAAGAGAAGCAACAAATTTGTTACATTAATTTTTCTAGGAACTGATTGATAAAACTCAATTATAAGGAGAAAGTTACTACTGTTTATTATCGTAACTTTTTAATACGCCTATATCTCAAAATAAGCAGAAAAAAATCTTATCTTATTTTAAATTCTTTACGTATTAAAATATAATTAATCTCACCAAACATACATTATGAACGTCAGCATAATTCAATTTATCAGCTTTTTAGAGCTTTTCCTTTAAAAATAGTCCAGTTTTATGTGGCAACAGATATACATTCTTTATTTTGAATTGTAACATTTATTTATAATCCGGGATTGCTGAGCTTTATCCCAATGATATCTTCGTACGCAGGAAAATCATTTATTGATATATAGTTTCCTCAAAAGCCAAATCTGCGAAATCAAAGAATTCTCTTTTATATAGTAACTATTTTGGAATCCCCCTTTCCAATTCTGTTTCATTCAAAGGCTTATTTGTTTCTCTGTGTTTAATTTCCAGCTACCAGCGATTATTTATATCTTGAATAGGAGATTCTGACTTACATATTTAGAGTTCTTTTCTGTAGCATTGTGAGCTTTTCCTGCAAATGCAACTTATGTAACAATTTTAGCAACATCTCCAATAGCTTGTACTGATTATTAAAAACATAGGGACCTTTTTAGAGTATCATTAAATCCACTACTATCAATATGTTCTCTTTCCACTTTCTCTTTTCTCTTAATCGCTTAATTTAACAATTTAAACTTTGTTAGATGTATTCTTTAAGTTAAAACTTTAATTTTTTTAAAATATTTTTTATCTTGAACTGTAACCCAAATTTCTAATAACTGAAAAATGAACACTTTTTCTTCAAATATTTGATATTCAGGTGAACCATTTAGAAAATATGACTATAACTTTTGAGAGCTTTGCCCATTGATATATGATTATTTTGTTAAATTCCAAGACACAAAAATATGATTAATAGATAAAATATCACTACATTATAAACAAAAGATAAAATCATAAACTTAAATCAGAATAAAGTTCTTATGCTATTTTCTAGAGTGAAATCATTTCTTAAGTCAGTACTAATAACAATGTGGTAGATCTGAGGGTATCAAGACTATCTTTAATAGTAATATAATATTCTTCGTCGTTTGAATTTCAATGATTGCTTATTTATGACATATAAATAATCAGTTTTATTTATTAGATTTATGTTAAATAATTGATCGGAAATTGCATTTATTTTATCAAAGACATTATTATTTCCAGGCAACTGAGTCTTACAACTGATTGATTTGATCTGAAGGCAAAAATATAACACTTCTAAATATTGTTCTCTCATTGCGCAGTCTAGCGTGTCTTCATCTAAATGAATCTTCTGTTAGCCTCATTATATCATTATACTCAAGCAATGTTTTGATGTTATAGTTTTACATACGTTTGGTAATATTGTAAAACTATACCTACAACCTATTCTATACATATCATTCTATAAATCTCTTTTTTGATTTTTTAAATTCTTTGTAGAGGTTTTTTTTAATATTTGCTGTAGTTAGAAACAAAAAAAAGAGGAAGTGATGCCTTTTCTTTTAATGATTTAATCTTCTGAATGCCTATGGTTTTAACTCAGTTAATTTTGAGCTGCTTCTCTTAAATCTAAAAGAATGAAAAAATCCAACTTTTAAAAATTGTATGTATTTGCTCATCACTTCCATATTTTACTCAAACAAGCTTTTTAAATGGAAAACAACATATTTTCAGAGTTTGTTGCATAACAGATGTTATATTTTAAAACTAGATTTTTTAAAGAATAAATGCGAAACAGTTAGATAAATTATGAAATAATACAGGTTTTGGTATCTAAAGTTAATATTAAATTCGTTATGTACGACGCCCGTATGATGACACTGGTTTACTATTTTGTTTAATGACTTTTTGCATACCTGGCAGGTTGTAATAGGCATAAATTCTTCATGGTGTTACCACGGTAGAACGCATGTGCGCTTGTCTTTTAGCAAACATTTTTGCATTGATTGATTTCACCTTTGGATTGACTGTAAATGAAGCTCTTTTAAAGTTATATAATCAGACAACACATAGATGTAGAAACAGGCTAATTGCAGCAGGTAATCTTCTTTTGGTTTAACCTGTCGCTGCTGTTGTTGTTTTGTGAAACACTTTAGTTCAGCGTAAATAGCAATGGTCGAAAAGTTTTCAAACTCGTCTACTGTTATTTGCATTAGGAAAGCTAGACAATATATTTTGCTTCCAACTACATGCTTCTTTCTGCTCGAGTTCTTTACAATAACTGTAATCGAACAATCTGTTACGACAAGCAGAAGGTTTATTTTTATTTATAACCAGCGTACACCGATTTCTAGTCAGGGTGCAGCGAGTTCAATAATTACTGCCCATTTCTAATTGTCTATCCTCGTCGTACATCTACGCATTAACTTAGATGTTATTATCGTGAAATTTATGTATTTTAAATACTGAAACAGGTATTTAATTCTGATTTATTATTTTTGTAATTTGCTATCCTAAATGCAAGCATTCAGATACATTTATCATAATTTATAAATTAATATAGCAGTGCTCTGTATATATATATATATATATATACACTCAAATAACAGAAAAATCAATTTTTTACCTGAATATACACATTAAATCCTTAGTAGAGCATATTTTAAAATAAAACCAGGTAATTCTATATGTAATAGCACTCAAGGTGATAATATTTATCTATATATTTACAACAGGCTAGAAAGTCTTTTCTTATGTCGACTTGTATTCAAATATCGTACTTTCTACATTATAGCCGAAGGCGATTTTTTAAATTCAAGTTATTAGAAAGCACATGTATACAACTTTCCACAAAGTATATAATCACTTCTCTCACATTATTTTAAATGTTTAAATTCAGCATATAATATACACTGAACTATTAAATAATAGTCCTGGGTTAACTTTAAAGATATCGCTTGTACTCTTGGTATTTATACATTCTAAATTAACTGATATTTTTATATTTCGACGCGCAGATCGCTAAATCAGAAACAACCGTCAAGATCAATCTTTATGACTTCCACATCTTACATTTATTCTATTTTTCCAATAATAGTTAACGATCGACTTAACATTTGATTGACGCATCTGCCGGTTTTGTGTGCGCATGCGTGCTCGATCGTGTCATCAAGACTTCTTCATTTACAGAAGTCCGCAAGTTTCATTTTCCAAAGTTCGAAAATATAATT
The DNA here is from genome assembly GCA_018389105.1 of Nautilus pompilius. Classification (NCBI taxonomy): domain Eukaryota; kingdom Metazoa; phylum Mollusca; class Cephalopoda; order Nautilida; family Nautilidae; genus Nautilus; species Nautilus pompilius. The sequence goes on from JACATO010001072.1 coordinate 16,084, forward strand.
TCATTATTTCATCAACAGAAAACCTTCTGACACAGTGAGAGAGATGCCAATCGGGAGGACACAAAGATTCAGAAATTCATGATTTTGTGGTGGGGGGGGGGAGAAAAACGAGGAAAGGTGTCCTTGGCTGCATGAGACACCTGGACGCGGTGCTTCCCCCTTTTCGCGGTTTTTTTTTTTAAAATTCAGTAATAGATTTGGACACGGACCACAAAATTGCAAGAATAGGTATTAAGCAACTTTTCTTCGGTGTCTTTTAATCAGCACCTGGAAAGCTACACGGCCGTTTACCAGTGGCACCACGAACTGCGGAAGGTGAGCTTGATGACTGATGTTGCAGCACCCACTTGTCAGCATTATTAAGTTCAGAGAGAGAGAGAGAGAGAGAGATATGACGTCAGTACAGAGAGAGATGACTTCAGTAAAAAAAGAGAGAGAGAGAGAGATATGACGTCAGTACAGAGAGATGATGTCATCACAGAGAGAGATATGACGTCAGTACAGAGAGATGATGTCATCACAGAGAGATATGACGTCTGTACAGAGAGATGATGTCATCACAGAGAGAGATATGACGTCAGTACAGAGAGATGATGTCATCACAGAGAGAGATATGACGTCAGTACAGAGAGATGATGTCATCACAGAGAGAGATATGACGTCAGTACAGAGAGAGATGACTTCAGTACAGAGAGAGAGAGAGAGATGGAGATAGAGAGAGAGAGAGATATGACGTCAGTATAGAGAGGGAGATATGACGCCAGTACAGAGAGATGACTTCAGTAAAGAGAGAGAGAGATATGACGTCGTACAGCGAGAGATGATGTCATCACAAAGAGAGATATGACGTCAGTACAGAGAGAGAGATATGACGTCAGTCGAGAGAGAGAGCGAGAGAGAGGAGAGAGAGAGAGAGAGAGAGAGAGGAGAGAGAGAGAGAGAAGTGATTTCCCTAAAAATGTTCCATCGCACACCGCGCCATCGGCCCTGTGGCGATTTGGAAAATGCTAGCAAAAACGAAACAGGCGAAATTTCCCATGGCCGTGTGTCTAGACGGCACTTTAATATTAAAATATATCGACACAGCTTCAACAAGTGCACGAACGACATTTATTCAATTTAGACCTTTCAGGAAAGACTACCAAAATTTCTCTGTGATCCTTTTTCACTTAACCCTTCAGTAAACATGGCGTGTAGCGAGGTGCTGAGAGGTCACAAGCAATAATTCTTCCGTCTCGCAACCAACGAAGAGCCCATCGGCGATGGGATTTTCCCCCGAATGCAATGAAGTCGCCGTAGATAGATAGCCATGCCGTTTTATTTATCCTTTTTGAATGCCTAGGAAATAAAAATTCTTGGCTGAAATTATTTTACGAGTTTAGGCTATTTATCAAAAACAATCGCAGACAGAATCAGCGCCTAACGGTCTGGATTTCACGCTTGGCGCCACTGCTCGGCACAGCCCAGGAAATCTTCACACATCTCTGGAAGGTTCCAACTCACAAACTTTCAGACAGCAACATCCGCGCACCTTCTATCTGACCCATGTTTGCAGATATAATGTTTAACCCCTCCCACACTCGAGTTAACAGTGACTTGACGCCAGACCTGCAGTAACCTTGCTTCTTGGGGTCTGATGCATAGTTATAAGCAGAATCTCAGTAATTTCATCTGCATCCAGTTTGCTTGGTTTTATTTCTTATACATATTAAAAAAAATTTTTTTTTGTCATTATGTATCGTGTATACAGCGTTTTGTCAGTATAACTTCGGCATTTGTTGTTAGAACAATATGCTAGTTCGTTGCGGTAACGTCGAATATAGACGAGCAGTAAAGTGAATTTCTAGCACGGATGAATCGACACGACTACTATTTCCGTCTCGTTAACACATTGCAGATCGCAGTCCACACCAAGAACGCGGAGTGAGGCCTCCAGGTGTGGACTTTGTGTGAACCTGGACAGATCGGGGGAAGAGAGTAAGTCGAGAGTCTCGTCCTACGGCCGGCCAGACCTTCCCGGGTTCGATTCTCATTGGAGGGCAGATGTTTCTTACGACGCTCTGCAGCCACGCCAGTGGCGAAGAGGCTCCACTCGCTTCTCTCGTTTTTGTCCAATGGGCGATGCCAGCAAAGGAATCCGGGCCGTGAGTATGGAGTTGATGACTAATGGCAAGTTGTCGTGGCGGTGTCGATGAATATAACTTGTTAATTAAATTCCATTATCCGATTTCCTAAAGAACTAAAACTCCCGATAAAACATATATCATAAAGGATAAAACACAAATTGTGACGTCATTGCTTCAGACGTTTTGCATAATTATAAATGCGGTAAGTTGTTCAGTTAATGCAGAAGACCATAATGATGCCATCACATTCATTCGATATTATCGCTTATTAATAATTTGTTCTCTTTGCATAACTGTTAATGGATTCTACTTTTAATGACCACTGCTGTTTTGTTTGAAAGGAAAACGTCACCTGAATACGAAATTCCGCGTGAAGCGAGACTGCCATCCATTATTTATTTTTCTTCACAAAACTGGATTCTCCCATCGGGAAAGTGTTGACGAAGGAGTTAGAGTCACAGCGAGATGGCGCCCAGCAGAATGAAGTCAACTGGCTCAGCCATAATCGTAAAGAGCCGAGGGGCAAGAGGTAGATGGATTTTGAAGTGTACAACACGCCCTTTTCTTGAAGGACAGCTTCTGACCACAGAAAAACGGCGGTTGCGGCGGCGGGTTGGATTTATCGGATGAACTTCGGTTGTCTCTCGCTTGAGGCGAAGACAAGAGGAAGGCGACTCGACGGGGGATGGAGAAGCTCGAAAAACAAACTATCGAGCGGTTTTGGGTTTTCCTTCTTTCACTGAATCGACCTTTTGCCCATCGAGCCGCATTCTTGGTACATAAAAGCACTGAGAGGTTTCTATACGTAAGTTTTTTGATGCTAACGTAAAAGTTCTGATTAAAACTAGAAAACTTTGAAGAGATATCAGGTCCCATTTCTCTTGTAATAAGATCTATTCAGCAGAGAGCGAAACCTTGTAACACAATTTTCGTATCAGTTTTTTATATCCGGCTAGTTTTGTTTCAGTAAGTAAACATCATACTAGTCAGCTTTTGTTTGCTTATTTTAAATGAAACCCTTTACAGTTAAGAAATTAAAAACAGTAATTCAAGTCTTCCGTATCAATAAATGCTAAGTGGATTTGATAAAATTTGTCTAAGAAGGGTCTAGTATTCCCCTACAAGAAAACACCGAAACGAAGTAAAAGCCTAAATGAGTCGTAGTTTGTTTTTTTTAAAAGACAAATACAAATTATATTTGGGTATTAGGTAATTTCTAATTCCCGCATGCGAGCTACGGCTCAAGCATCATTCATACGGCGACAACAAAAGAATTTTTAGAAAGTAGTTGATCAATTTACTACGAAAATTCTATAATATAATTGGCTTAGAGCGCTACATCGTTAGATGGTGTACAATGTTTCCGATCTGTTTACAGAGAAGATAGACGGCTGCCGGCTAATGTCAAAAGAAATGCTTTTTGATTTTAGCGGTTTTGTTGGAATTAACTCTACATTTCCATCTGGTGATGGACTCAAGTGTTTCTGCAGAAAATGTTTATAATATGTACAAACGCGATGTTTATTCCGCTATGGTAAATCTATCGCTGGTTGGACGAAGAATTCGTTGGTCTATGTGACCGATCGAGAATTTACTGAAAAGAATCACAATCTCTACCCCATGTATAGTTAGTTGTGCGAAGACCTGATGTATAGTCAAACTGCAGTCGACGACCGACATCGCGTAATGAGGGGCGATTCACGTCCTACCCTTTTACTTCTCTGCTGTACAGATAAGCTCTGATAATTATCCTGGACACCTGCAGGTCTGAAAACGTTTTCGCAGCTGGTTGCCAGACGTAGGTTTTCGTACACTCCTTCAGACCACGAATTCTTCGTTCTGTTGGATATTGGGCGTCCAATACGCAATCAGCGATTGTTTTGTGCCTCTTCTTGGACCGGATACTCGCTTTGTTGACAGCGGAATATCCTTTCCCTTTAGAAAGCCCACCAGTTTCCAACCCTCCTACGCCGTTCGCATAACGGCCTATGCAGAATGACTGAGTGCTAATTCTGGCATTCTCTCTCTCTCTCTCTCTCTCCTCTCTCTCTCTCTTCTCTCTCTCTCTCTCTCTCTCTCTCTCTCTCTCCTCTCTCTCTACCCTTCTTTCACATCCTGACTGGGTTGGCGTATTTGAGCAGTAGGTGGCGTCTATTTATTCACAACAAATCTTTGTACAACAATTAAAAAGGACTGGCTGACGGGTCTCTCGTCTGTTCTATATCTAGTTTATGTGTGCTTATTCTTAGTTACACAACACAGAGAGAGAGAGAGAGAGAGAGAGAGAGCGAGAGAGAGTAGAGAGGAGGAGAGAGAGAGGAGAGAGAGATGGATGCGAGCGAGAGTAGATGAGAGAGAGAGGAGGAGATGCAGAGAGATGGAGAGAGGAGAGAGAGGAGAGATGCAGAGAGAGATGGAGAGAGAGAGAGAGAGAGAGAGATGAGAGAGAGGAGAGAGAGAGAGTGATGAGCTGAGAGAGGAGAGAGATGCAGAGAGAGAGAGAGAGAGATGGAGAAGAGATGGGGAGCGCGAAGATGGGAGAGAGATGCGAGAGAGAGAGAGAGGAGAGAGAGAGAGAGAGAGAGAGAGAGAGAGAGAGAGGAGAGAGAGAGAGAGGGAGAGAGAGATAGAGAGATGGGGGAGAGAGATTGGAGAGAGATGCAGAGAGAGAGAGTTTTTTATTTTCAAAGTTTCCGCGTACACAGCATACTTGTGAAGTTAAATAAAGTTTTCCTGTTTACTTGATTATTTTCAGCTCTTTATAACAATGGCTGAAAAGGGTATCAGAAAGCTGAAAGTAATTAACCAACTAACATTCAGTAAAACCAAGACGACTTGACTACTCTGCGCAGGCCGAGGGAGTTCATTTAAGAAAGGCTACTGTCAGCCCAAATTTACTTGAATATTTGCAGCACTTGGAATGTGTTGAACAACTAAAATTGTTCTGTTTGGCTTAGCTTTTTCTTAGTAAACTCTGATGTTTTGTAAAAAACGAAGCATTCTCTGTGTGTGTGGATGATAACAGTATCTGTAGGCAAAAAATCACTATGGATCACAACCATAAACGGGTTACAGAAGTATTGCGCATAATTTTAATAAAAACAGCAAACAAAAACATTGGCAAAATAAACGGAATAACTTATCAAGTGTAAGTGTTGAGACTGGCAGTGTATCCTAGGGTGAAGTACAAAAACTAGTATGGTGAATACTACTTTTTCTAATACTTGGAAACAAAATGTATTCTGAGCTAAACCGCACTTAAAGATGATGTACACTTCACATAAATGAATTTAAATATTAAAAAATTCCATGTTTTTACTTACACATCATTATAAAATTCTCTCTTACTCTGCGATCTCATTTCAAAACATTAATTTCTTTATCTAAACCAGGTATTTTCTTGTTCGTCGAAAATTAAGAATTTTAAAATTTGACAATTAAATATCTAACTGAGAACTTGCATATGTTTAAATTGAATTTTATTTCTGATTAGTATGAAGCTGTCATGATTGTTATCAATGTTTGCCTGGTATAAAAGTAAATTAATAAAATATCCAATTGTTGGAGAAAAGTTATTGAACATATTTTAGTCGAAGAAGAGAAAACCTCGAAATTTTTGATGTAAAGAAGCGTCGAATGTTGATTGAAAAGATCTAATATCTTTTATTTTTTATTTCGGAATTTCGCAAGAGATCACAAATAGGTCGGCAGAACTGATTACGTTACATTGAATTTAAAACATAATTTTTAAAAAAAAAAAACTTTGTTAATATCATTTGATAAAAATTTCATTTTTACTGGTAAAATGTAATTCGGAAACATCTCCCTAGAACTGTTAGTGATTTGCTGAGAGAGAGAGAGAGAGAGAGAGAGAGATGAGAGGAGAGAGAGAGAGGAGAGAGAGAGAGAAGGGGAGAGAGGAGAGAGAGAGAGAGAGAGCGAGAGAGAGAGAGAGATGAGAGAGAGAGAGAGAGAGAGAGATGAGAGGATGAGGAGAGAGAGAGAGCTGAGGAGAGAGAGATTGAGAGAGAGAGAGATGAGAGAGAGAGAGAGAGAGAGAGATGAGGAGAGAGCGGAGAGGAGAGAGTGAGAGAGAGAGAGAGATTGAGAGAGAGAGAGAGAGAGAAAGATGAGCGAGAGAGAGAGAGGGAGAGAGATGAGACGAGAGAGATGAGAGAAGGAGAGAGAGGAGATGAAGGAGAGAGAGAGAGAGATCGAGAGAGAGAGGGAGCCTGAGAAGAGGGATGGAGAAAGAAGAGATGAGAGATCCGAGGAGAGACGAGAGAGAGATAGATGAGAGAGAGAGAGACTGAGAGAGAGAGAGAGAGCGAGAGAGAGAGAACCAACAAAAACGATACGTGTGTCAATCGGGAAAAAAGAAATTGTATACCTGTAAATTATGTTAATTTATTGGATTCTCATCGTTTGGTTACATTAATACGAATATTTATAGTTAATAAAAATCGAGTTAGACATTTATGTAGACACGTTAATCACGATTTTAAAGAAAACACATTTTAAATGCGACCGTGGAATTTTATATTTTTTGAAAAAATTTTTAAGAAACTGGATTTTAAAAAAATAAATAAATACGGTCCGAGCTGTTTGCTCTGGAAATGTATCGTACTTCGTTAGGTGCGGACGGTAGGCGTGTTTCGCTGGTTAGGGTCCACTTAAGGCCCAAATATTCAAAGTCACGTGACTTCACGTTACGCAAAGTTGTAAATGGCCTAAACATTTAAAGCGGACTGACAGTCGTCTTAATACCGTTCTAGGAACCATTTGGCGCACCCAGTCATCTGACTGTGTTACCTGCACAACAAGTATCCCGTTCATACCTCCACCGGCGCAGTTTACAGATCATTATTTTCAGCTCTTTATAACAATGGCTGAAAAGGGGTATCAGAAAGCTGAAAGTAATTAACCAACTAACATTCAGTAAAACCAAGACGACTTGACTACTCTGCGCAGGCCGAGGGAGTTCATTTAAGAAAGGCTACTGTCAGCCCAAATTTACTTGAATATTTGCAGCACTTGGAATGTGTTGAACAACTAAAATTTTTCTGTAACTCTATTTGGCTTAGCTTTTTCTTAGTAAACTCTGAGATGTTTTGTAAAAAACGAAGCATTCTCTGTGTGTGGATGATATAACAACCTACGTTGGTTTGGGTCAAGTTCTTCAGGAAAGTCCGCGGATATTTTGGGTAATAAAAAAAAAAAATATATACTGCTGGCCACGACATCGAAATAACAGTACTGCAATTGGCTGCTCAAGTAAAGCGCAACACTTACGTGCTACACGTGGCCCTGATGACGGAAAGCTTAGATGCGTCACGCTCCACAACGCCCTCTCGCGCCGTAAATTATCATCTACTCTGGAGGTCACCACGTTTCGCTTGGCTTACAAGGACGCGCCGACGGCTCTCTTGTTCTCGCCCCCCCAAAGTCGTATTTTTTTTTTGGCATCTGCCAGTTTCACAACGACTTTGACTATGGGTTGTCGGTGAAGCCGACACAGGCGAATCTTTCGCGAGTTCATCAGCTGGGAGCCGGGGCGTCTCTGGCGTACGGGCCTGGAGCCGCGCGACCGTCCAGCAGATTAAAGATTAAACGGTCTCGAAGGGCGGATTTGTCTGGATTTCCGACGTAGAGCCGCAGTTGTCAGAGAGCAGTTTTCTCGCAGCAAACTTATCATCGAGAAGATCTGCTGCTCCCGGCCTGCACCTACCGGATCTGGGCGGTTATCGCTGTCATAACCGATTGATCTCGGACCGAGACACACCCAAGTTTCCACCAACTGTTGCCAGTTTCACCCTCACCTGAACCGTACGTACGGTCGCGCCGACCGTCTTCCCAACTATCGTAGACCAGGAATGATAAACCCCCCCACCAAACTCACATCTGCCTCCTCTAAAGTCTACGTCTCTTTAGCTCTCCCCTGGTGCTTGATTCGATTCTCAACAGAATATTAGGAATTTACTCAATAAAAACGTATGGCATGATTTCGGTATTTTTTTCTTTTTTTTTAGAATTTTTCCCCTGAGAATGTCCCAGATGGCAAAAAGAAAACCCTTATTGTTCCTTGACCATCTGGTTCTTCGTAGTATCGAGATAAGCCTGACTGCGAGGGCCGGTAACTTTTGGAAAACTTTAAAAGCCGTCACACACACACACACACACACACACACACACACACACACCCGGTCGTCGGTGAAAGGTCGCTTGTGCTGCGAACAATTCTCAATGGAGGCACATGCTTACTTCTTCCTCCCGTCTAGGTGCTGACAGGCGATCACCAAATAAATTCACGGTTATTGGAAATGGTAGGAAAGCTGCTCGAATACAGAAACGCAAGCAAACAAAGAAAACAACAAGTATAAAGATGAAGAAGACTGAACCGTAGGTTTTAAGTTTCTTGGAGAAAGCTATTTGTGTATATTTTTTTTTTAAAAAAGAAGCGGAAATAAAAACCGTCATTGATTTTGGAGACGAACGGTGGGCAGAGAAATAAATTCCAAAATATCCGGACATTTATCCTGATTTATTTCCGTGACAGGACATCTGTCAATATCCTAGCAACAGTAAAAGCTAATACTGCATTTTGTTTTTAAACATAAGAAAAGTGTTCGAATTTATGCACAATAGATCGTTATTTAGATGGAGCCGATCAGTCTCCATTGTAGCCGAGAGTGGCCTGAATTATACCCTAGTCATTTGGAAAGCAAATAAATTATATTAACAAAAAAATAAGTTTAGCAGTTTATTCTTGTACTACTATTTAGAATATTTTAAAAGTAAAATCTGGTTAATTTTCTAAAGATGTTCATTTAGGGAAACAATTTTCCATTCAGTGTATCGTATCTCCGCAGCCGTTTAACCGCTCATCTGCTTGTGTTTTTTTAACGATACTTCCTTCATTCTAAAACCACTAGCGCGGTTCCCATATCGGATCTGTACGTACATCGAGTTGGAGTCTGCGATTTTACTCCATTGAACACGCATTCTTTCGAAAGACGGCATTTTTCTGCTCGACATTTTGTTCCCTTCTAAGATTAGCAATCCGTGAGGAAATCTTAAGACAGCCGCTCTCCCTGACCCTTGTTTCATTCGCTATGTCTGAACTTCCTCACGGTTTATTTGTAGATAAATCACAAACGAAGCTTTTACATTCCTATCGAAACAGTTGCAGGTTTTCTGAAAAATGGGAGATTATTAGTATCTAAAAATTCCTCCCTCCCCCGATGAGATGCAGATGCAAAGACGACGTTCAGTCGATCAGTCGCAGCAGGGCGAACGGTTCCCATTGCAGACCGGTCTTCGTGTTCGCTATATTCACTCGCCCATCATTCACGTGGGCGCAGCTTGCGAACGTTCGACCGATTGGAAAAAAAATAATAAACAGCTGCCAAGCGCGGACCTCCAAGGGTTAAATTGTTCGTTTTTTTTTTTTTATCGCAAGAAGAATAAAACGACGCGTTTCACTAATTTTATATAGTTATTGTTTCCAGTTCTTCTGACGCAATGAGAATGAGATGGATGTAATTCCAGTCACGCGGAGACAATGGGATTTTAATGGATTTTTCCACGTGGCGAGAGTCGGGGTCTTTAACCAAGCGATGATTTACCTGAACCTTGTTATCTGGCTGCTTCACCTTGTTTGGATTTGCCGTCTAATGAACAAAGCCAGCGATGACTCCTCGCTTTTATGAGCCAATTGAAGACTTCTCTATACAATCGGTACAGCTATAAATGGTTAACGAAGCTTTCAAAATGAAGGTAATGGTATAGCTTATGGAATATTTGATAATCGAAACGAGCGAGACTAGTGAAGTGTGCATGCTAGGCTGCTCACGCGAGGCTTGATATTCCGAAATAATGGCGGCGACAAGACTGCGTGGGTGGCACAAAAAGATCTCTTTACCCAGAAGGCCTTGCGTGTAAGATAACGTCTTTCCGCCTTTTAGAATTTAAGCTAAATTTCGAATGGACGCCCACACAAAAAAAAAAAGACAACCAAGTAGATAGAACAAAAAAGTCAATAAGATTTGCGAAATTCTTCAAAAAAAAAACCAAACCATATTACTATCATCTTTGACAATGAATTAGTGCGGAGAGAAATTTCTTTTGACATTCCGAATTTAGAGTAACAGAAGGTAACAGTCGAAGCATAATTTAAAAAAAAAATGCTTTGCTTAAATAACTGCCAATAACATGGTTTATTTTCAACTACAAAGCATTTACTCAAAAGACGGGTCATCCTTGTTTGTCTTGATTCCTTAAATAAGCAGGTTTTGTCCTCTCGTAATATGTAGGCAAGTACCCCCCCCCCAATTTTTAGTTCCATTATAAAGGGTTTCCTACAGTTTCCTCAGGAAGTAGCTAGGCAGCGCTGTCAGTAACATTAGTTCAGAACGCTATCAGCAATGAGTTCTGACACTATCTATGACATTCCCATAATTAAATCAGAGCCATTTTATGCATCTTGTTTCTCGATTGGTGTCAGTTTGCCGAGGGCCCGAGCCGGTGAACTCAGATAGTGATCTTAATTTCGCTGGTTCAACAGACAGGTCGTCTTGTTTTCCTTGTAAATCTACTCGTGCGGCCGGAGAACACCGCAAACTTTCCAAAACGCCTCGGTACGTGTTTGCTCAGGTTGGCGGCTACAGGGAGGCGAGAGAAGTCATCATAGTTCATCCGTGATCCTATTTTCCCATCAGCGTCATGTTGGCGTTGGCAAGGCGGACATTTTGTTTATTATAGTAAATTACTCAGAGATTTCATACAATCAAAGAAAAGATGATTGATAGGTTCAAATAAAAGGCGATAAAATTTATCATGACAGATAATGAAAAAGATTATAGAATATTTTATTGAACATTGAAGCTAGAGACGATTTCAACGCTCGTTCTCTCTCTCTCTCTCTCTCTCCGTACTGATATCATATCTCCACTGACGTCATTTCTATCTGTACTGACGTCATATCTCTCTCTGTACTGATGTATGTCTCTCTCGCTTCTCTCTCTCTCTCTCTCTCTCTCGAAAAAAAAAAACAAAACTTTACTTTATGAAGACTTCGCCTCGGTTAGCAAACATCGAAAGAAAAATAAGATATAGAATATTTTATTGAACATTGAAGCTAGAGACGATTTCAACGCTCGTTCTCTCTCTCTCTCTCTTTTCCCGTACTGATATCATATCTCCACTGACGTCATTTCTATCTGTACTGACGTCCATGTATCTCTCTCTGTACTGATCTCTCATGTCATCTCTCTCTCGCTCTCCGTACTGATTCATATCTCTCACTGACGTCATTTCTATCTGTACTGACGTCATATCTCTCTCTGTACTGATGTCATACTCTCTCTCTCTTCCCATCTCTCATCTCTCCTCTACTATCTATCTCTTCTCTGCGTACTGATATCATATCTCTATTGACGTCATCTCTCTTTATTTACGTCATTTTCTATCTGTATCTGACGTCATATCTTCTCTTTATTGTCTCTCATCTTTCTCTCTCTCTCTCTTCTCTCTCTCTCCTCTCTCTCCTCTCTCTCTCTCTCTCTCTAACGTAAACAACCTACCTTACTTTATGAGACTTCGTCTCGGTTAGCAAACATCGAAAGAAATCTAAATCTGAATGAAGTAATTAAAGTTTGTTATAAACACTGAAAAGAAAAATATTACTCTCAAGTCTGTGGTTGATTAATTTTTTTTAAAAAAACATTATATTGAAAGGCACACCTAACGTAACCATCTCCTGAACTATTATGATAAATAGTAGGGATTACACAGGCGTATTTTGAATTTTTCAAAATTTTGGACATTTCGATTATTTTAGGTAACAAATATTTCTAAATAATTTTCTCTCTTTCTATTTTTCTTTAAATAGAACAATTGAAAACACATTCTCTGATCTTGTTTTCTAGTTTATGTCTAAAGAATACAAAAGGATAACGATTTTATTTATGTTAACTTTATTAGAAAAGTAGCACGGTTCCTTAAAATGACGTATTGCTTTTAAAAAACTCAAAGTCTTTTTATTTTTGATTAACTGTCAGTAATTTTAAAGATTTCAAAAAAATAGGTTAACTTTGAGAACTACGAGGTCTGTCGAAAAGATATCCGACTTTATTTTTTCCCGTGGGAAGTAATGACGTTAAGGAGGCAAAAGTGTGCATAGTGGAGCCACATGCCTTCACGCGCATGCGTGATTTTTGGCGGGCTTGCTGGATGCGTCAGTCGCTGTCAGGTAGCCAGCGCGTGAGCTGCTGCACTACTTATCCCATTTTCATTTCGCCCATGATGACGGACGTGTGGAGCAACGGTCTTGCATCAAGTTTGACAAAAGCTTGGAGATACCCAAGCGGAAACAATTCGCAAAATTCAACAGGCTTTGGTGACAATGCCATTCGTGTTACCAAAATTGAAGAATGGTACAACAGGTTCAAAGATGGCCGCACCGGTGAGAGTGACCAGCGTTCTGGGAGTCCGTCAACAAGCCGCAATGCAGTTGTTATCGAGAAAGTGCGGACCTTGATGATGGAGGATCGTCGTGATTGATGGTGCGGGATTTGGTGGTGAGGTTGGAATCAGTACAGATTTCTGCACATGCAATTTTAAAGGAGGATTTGGGGCTGCGCGCCCGAGCGGCAGCGAAATTTGTGGCCCAAGCTGCCTTTCTGGGAACAAACAACAACTTTGTCCTTGAGGTTGCGCGCTTTGGATACTGCGCCTGGGATACTGCCAGAACAGGGATCCTGAGTTCCAGCATATCGTGATAACTGGAGATGAGATGTCGGTTGTACGGGTACGACATGGAAACTAAAGCTCAGTCATCACAGTGGAAGCACGCAACGTCAGGTCCGGAGAAAATCAAGGTGATGCTGACTGTTTCTTTGACTACCGAGGCGTTGTGTATCACGAATACGCACCAGAAGGACAAACAGTTACAGAGGAGTACTGTCAGGAAATCCTCCTCCGTCTTCGTGATGCAGTTTGGCGCAAGAGACCGGATATGTGAGCCTCGCAAAAACTGTCAGCTGCATCATGACAATGCCCCGGCTCATCCGTCGCAGCTGATCCAAGGTTTCTTGGCAAAGAAAGGGATTTCGTCATTCGCCAGGCTCCCTACTCTCCAGACATGGCTCCTTCTGACTTCTGGTTGTTCCCAAAAATGAAGATGCCACTGAAAGGCTCCCGCTTTAAGAGCCGAGAGAGCTGAGAGCCATTCTGGAAGAAGCATTCCAGGCGTGCTTCGAACAGTGGAAGGATCGCTGTTCTAAGTGTGTGGAGGCACAAGGGGCCTACTTAGAAGGGGATTAGCAATTGAACCCCACAAAGTACGTAATTTTTTTCCCCAGCCTAAGGTCGGATACTTTTTTCAACAGACCCGTATTTCTTTTCTATTGGAACATCGAATTTATTTTTTTTAAAAAGCCTAAGAGAGAGATAATTCCGATATGGGTCAGAATAATGAGGTAACTTTCTAGAAGTCTGCAAGTAGTTTTAGAAGTATCACAACGGAAATTCTATAAATGGATAAAAAAAACCAATTAAATTTATTAATTCATCCTCTTTTGGTAGACACTGACATTTAAAGTATAGACAACCCAGATGAAGAAGATAGCGTTAGCAATTCTGGCCCTCTCAAGTTTGGCAGAGAAATCTTTACCAGAGTTCTTCATACCCAGGTCTAAGAGAAAAACCAAGAAGAAACTATGCCAGGGAGGTTCGAAAATCGAGCTGTTTTTCGAAAGAAAACTCAAGTTCTCGTCCTTGGCAGTCCAGTAGCCTGACTAACCGTCGTGCTACCGTACTACCAAACAAACAACAGAGATACAATTGGAATATGTTCCCTTCAAGAAGTTCTTAAATTCCAACTAAAATCCCAAAGCATTAACTCTTTTAAGCGTAATCACGTGAGGTAACCGAAAGTACGTCACTAAGAGCCTTCCACACCTTGAACAGAAATTACGGCACGACAGAGCGAAGTTGTAAACAAACTTTACAGTGACGTCTGGTTAGGGTTAAAAATGATTTTTTTTTGTATTTGGTACCTATTCTTATTACAGGGAAGGTGCGGTTTTGGTCATTACAAGATGAAAGTCAAATGGTAGTACACAACAGGTGCTTTCCTCTACTTATCAGCTTTAATTGTTCACACCGATAGCGTCAAAAAATTTAAAGGATTACACTGATATATTCTAACTTAGGATTCTTCCTGCTACAAGGCACAGCGAGCGGCTTGGCGTATATCAACCATCACCAGAGAAACATAATTCTCCCTTCTCCCTTACAAATATTATCATTTGCTTAATATTTCAATTATTATCTGATATAAAGAAATCGGATCGTAAAACTACAGTTTCTTTCTCTTCTTCCTCATATAGATCTAGTTGATGAGGCAGAAAATGTGCTTGCGGAGAATTTTCATTCATGCAAATCATTTCATACCCAACCATCAGGTTTAATAACATCTAATTCAGTTTGGGCTTAGCTTCATGTTTCAAGAACGAGGACTGGGGGATCATGCATGTGACCTTTTGGAGAAGCGATGCTTTCATTTGGAAAGCTACGTAGACATAAACAATTTCGATGTGAAGCAAGTCGGAACGTACGTGTAAGTCGGTCTTGGAGGATTCGTATCTGTCAGTATTGGCGCTGTGTGTAACTAGCGTTAAGGACATTTTAATGCGAAAATGTATTTCGTTCCAGAGAGAAAGGGAATAAAACGATGATCAGCCTAAGCGCATTAAGAGCCATTTAAAGCGTCAGAATAGAAATAACCAAAGATCGCGCTATATAAATCTACAAATGTATTCTCTTGTAAAATAGACGAGATGGAAACATGTTGGCTCGGCTTCTTTGTTAAAATCCACCGATATCTGCGCACCAAGACAAATCTCTTCAATTCCATCTATCTTCTGGTAATTGCCTATCTGTAGGTGGTGGTCTCCTTTAGTAAATAGAGCTTTCCAGTTGATTCCTTTTCTTCAAGAAAATCCCAGAAAAGGTTTTTGTGGAGATAGATTTTCCTTCGGGTTTTATGCACCCACTCCAGCCAATGTAGCTATTGTTCTTACTAAATTGCTTTCCAGAAAATTGGGTATGGTTTCGATAAAGATGCAGTAAATTACATCAAAGGGAAGCTGGTGGTGTAGACTTATTACGGTTACAAAAGAAATGTTTTAAAAGAGCTTAGTGACTTTCTTTCAGTACTTTCATTTTAAATTAAAACATCATTTAAAGGATGAAAAAAAAAATATATATATATAAGCAAAACGTTCCCTTGCAGCTATGCGCTATAAATATTTCATCTACATCCCTGAGTCTTAGTTTAAAATCGATAAATATGTTATAGATAAGTGAATTGAAAAGTTTGTCTTTGATAGTGTGTTTAGGCTGATCGATTTAACAAAGTTACAACCGTTGTATACGCCGAATTTTTTTGTTGTGTGTGTGTGTCTTTCGAATGGACTTACCAAAGTTTAAAATGAATAACATCAAAAACAAAAGGAAAACACAGGGAAAACCTTGGTCTCTAAAGGTTATCGCACTTTTCGAGCGTCGTGCCAACATTGTCCGCCTTACCTTTAGGAATCGCCGCGACTGGCAATCGCAAACGCTGCCATCTTCAAACGAAAACGTCTGGGATGAACTTTTAACTGCCGAGTGACGTCATTTCCGATCCGAGAAAAACAGTGCGAGAAATTTCTGGAGAGCTCGACGTAAACACTGAAACTGTTTCCCGGCATCTTGACGCAGTCGTCCAGGTGGAAAGGCTTGACAGGTGGTGGGGGGGGCGCCTCACGAGTTGAATGAACAACAACAAAATCGTCGATTGGAGATCTGTTCTTCGCTTGTCTCATCTGACCATATTCCAAAACCACAGCCTCTCTACCCAAAGAAGGTCATGGTCACTGTCTGATGGACTGCGACTGGTGTCACCCACTATAACGTCTTGCAACCTGGCGAAACCATCACAGCCGAAAGGTACTGTTGTGAATCAAACGATGTTCATCAGAAACTCTCCCAACGACAGCCGGCATTAGTGAATCGTAGAGGCCCCATCCTGCTCCATGACAATGCTCGTCCTCATGTCGCAAAAGTTACTCTTCAGAAACTGAACACATTGGGATACAAAGTTCTCCTGACTGAGCCTATTCACCAGATCTTTCTCCCACAGACTACCACCTTTTCAAACACAACAACAGCTTCCTTCGTATGAAATCCTTCTCCAACCAAGCAGCAATTGAAACTTCCTTCCGACAGTTTATCGACTACAGATTTTTTTCAAAATGGTGTAAATGTGCCTGTAACTCGTTGGCAGAAGTGTATTGATTGTAATGGAACTTTCTTTGTTTAATGAACCTCACGTCCAGCAACGACATGAAGTCTCACTTCTGCGGTTAAAAAAATCCCCCGGCAAAACGTTTGTAACAACTTAATATTATAGCCTAGCCATTTGTTGTTAAAGTTGTGAAGCTGTAACCCTTGTTGTTAGGACTTACAACCGCGAGCCCGAAAACGGGTAAGGTTTTCACGATCTGTTGACCTTGCACCAGGGAACTAATGAAACACCACATATTCCGTTGCTATTTGGAAGAAAAAAAAATTTATGCTTGAACGCGAGCTTTGGTTTCAAAGGTAGTGATCTCGGAATATTCCGACCCCGTTGTCGCAACAGCAGCAAAACAGTCGGCTGATTTATTTGCTGAATGGCTTCCAATGTTTCTTAAAGGCGACTTCGGCAGAGGCGCCAGGAATGCTGAAGAAAGTTACTATAGGAAATGTGACGTCGATTACCTATTTAAACGAATCTCTGGAAAATCACTACGCCAGTGTAGCCGGCTTCATTGCTGGAGACGTCTTTAACAAATCCTGACTTTTCCATATGTCAAAGAAAAGCAGGACTGACTCCAGTAATTAATCAGAATCCTGGTAATGGTTAATGAAAAGCGTTATTTATGACCAACGTTAAAATGAAATACGGCCGTTATAATCAGAAACCCGGTAATGCGCTGAACGGGTTTTGAAATATTTGGATGCCATAAATATAATATCTTCGAGTTTGTTCTTCGCCGGATATATACGTGTATTTCTCTTTGTTGCAGTTTCTAATGAAGACTTGGGCGACAAAGAGTCGGTTTAGCTCGAGAACGGTGCTCGTCCATCAAATCCACTGTTTTCAAGTTTGATGACCGTTAGAGGCTAGCAAATCACGTGCTTGTGAATTTCCAGGTGTTTTCTGAGAAGAAGAGCTGCTCTTTCCCTTAGGCATCTTGAATAATTTTTAAATTGTACGCTGATTTTTTTAAATTAGAGGTAGCAGATAACTAATGGTTTTTAAACCGAAGGAAGTCACCTAGAAGGGAAGATCCAGAATGAAAGAGATTTGTGAAGGTTGCTGAGTTTAGCTAGATCAACGCCTCGTTCAAAGACACTGGTCAGATGGCGTGTTTCATTATCGGTATTTTAAAATAAACTTTAACGACAAAAATTTCGAATTTTATTGCTCAATAAAAGCAGTAAATTCTCATTTTTAAAACAATTTTTTTTAAAAAAAAAAAGAAGATTAACACTGATATTGATTAAATGATATATCGATACGTTATCACTATCTGGTTAAACTGTTCGATAATCGCGTCGTTCCACAGACAATCACGTCAAAGTGCTAAGACTCTCTTACGACACTGAAATTTCTCCGATGACTTATTGGAGGACTTCAGACAGATTAATTGCATTTATGGTAAAGGTTTTATAAATCAAGTGTAACTTTTCAAAGCACTTGCTTGACGAGTCCTCAGCATACGAGAACCTTGAGTAGGTTTAGTGTAAAGAAATAATCTATGGGGATATTTGGTCTTTGTGAAGATCGAAGATCGAGACGTTCAAAGCCAGTAGTTTTTACGAAACGTATTAAAACTTCGGCATTTTTAAGGGCATTCGACGTCTTTAATAAAGGAGCAAAAAACTACAGAGCATTTAATTATTAATTCTGCGTGCTCTCGAAACAAATCTGAATCTTGATTATTAGTGAGTAATAATAATACTAATGAAATTGTATTGATCAGGATACATAAAACACCTTTCATGTCTGAGATAGGTTTTATTGGAGTTAATAATCAAACACTAATATTAGCTTTCAGAAATCTGAAAAAGGGTGATATTGGGACTGAAGGAAAAAATATTAATTTTCGCGTAAAATGTGGCAGGTGCTTCGATATACATCTGTCAAATTTCAAATGGGGGCTGTTAATAGGAAAAAAGTGTCTTCATCAATGTAGAAGTGATCAATAAATTCTCTTTGCTATTGAAACTTGAGGTGTTCGAATTATTAAAAGTGTTCTAAAAACTTAATATTAGAAGTACTTTTATTCTGTCATCTAATGATGAAATATTTGCAGATAAATTGTGTTAAGATCTGTTAAACTTAAGTAAAAAAAAGATTTTTTTAAAAAAATTGTCTTAAACGCAAGCAACAAGTAAATGTGGTTTACTCAATAAAACGTAATCTGTTAATTTTCTAACGTACCGGTCTATATTACTCGACAAAATATTCTTTCATGCGACCTTATTATCCTAGAAGGTTTCCTAACCATTTGATATTCGTATTAAAATTACCCAGAACTCTCCATCTACGTGAGTTGTTGCAAATCAGAGTCTATATTGTCCGCAAGACACAGGCATGTCATCTTACTTTCAGTAATTCAATTTATAAGTGTAAGACGTTCGGTACTTTACCAAACCATTAAAGGAAGTTAGCGTTACTAATCACTGCATCAAATCAATTAGAAGACAGAATTTTTCAGCTCTTTAGTCACATAAATGTTGATTTATATTTTACGCGCTTTTCTTATGAAGAGGTAAAATGAGATTTTATTTTGCCTTGCTATCTCACTATTCGTTCGGCTTTAAGTTGTCTTCCTCGTCGGAATTTTTAAGGTGTATCTTTTCGGAATCACATCGATTTACCTCCCGTCACCCTGTACTTCAAACTCAGCTCGTAACAAGTGTAGTTTTCGTTGGTTTCTAACGTGTGGCGCCCTCTTACAGAACCATCGACTACCATCTCCATTATCCGCGCTGTCGAAGTTATCTTTCTTCCAAACTCGTGGTAGGCCATTTTTAATGGATGAAAACAAACAGAATAACAACAGTGAAAAACGGTTTGTTTTTTTGTTGTTGTTGTCTTTACGTCGTGGTTCTGCAAACCAAGAATAATATTGTTCCGCGGCCAATCCTCGTTCCTGATGCGGAAGATGACGATGCTATTCATGCAGCTGCATTGAGCAGCTAAAGAAATCTGTCAGCAAATCGGACTGTGACGAGGGATCAGTCGATGTGGATCTGGTTTCCCTTTTCGTGCTTTGACAGACAGGCAAAAAAAAAGGTCTGCATCCTTGCCTACTTTCCGACCAGCCTCTGCAGGATGGAGATTCAGCTTATTTTCTGCGACGGAACTACAAATGAGTGTAACCGGGTAGAAGAGGCTTCGTTTAAACCCTGCCAGAGCAATCAATCCTGATTATCAGGAAACTTACGCTTGCCTTAATACAGAAGCCAAGAATTAACGTGTTAATTTTCCCTCGGTGTTTCTACGAAGAAAGGGTAAGGCGATTCTACGTGGAATGAAAATTCCCAAAAGTGATGATCTTATACAGTGACCTGACATGATAAATAGACATCGTCGAGACTCAAATAGGCCATTCCAGTCATGTGATGAGCACGCGACTGCGAAATCGTAATAAAAAACAGGTATAGAGAGGCCTGCGTGTGTGTTGCTGTCTACAAACAGCCACGGCACGAACAGGAGCAGGACAAGTGATGAAATTTTAAAGTAGGAGTATAGTTTTGCAACCGGATGTTGGTAGAAGTCAGAGGGAAATCTCCAAGTCGCTGGACATTTTCCTGTTGACTGTTAACCCAGAGACAGTCCACTGCAGGAGAAGACAGCGGTTAACCCGATTTCGGAAGTTTCGAGCTGTCTTGAGGGACGTGGAATCAGAGCCTAAAATATCATCAGCAAACGGGGCCAGGTCACGAGTTTCTCTCAAAACCCCCGCAGAGATTTTCACCACAGCATGGGATGCGATTAGGCGATGGCCAACGCAGCTGCTGCCACGCTTTTCTGCCTTTGGGACGCTATCATTTTCCCCGAAGAGTCCAGCCCAGGAGACGTCATTAAATTATCTGCGATCTACGACAGATACGATGGTGCCATTCTACACGCCGTTTGGCGCGATATGGCTACTGGACGGCCGGCCACACTTGGTGGTCTGCGATGGAACCACGACTTCTGCCCGTAATATGAGCACTCTTTCAGGGAGACACACCAGCCCCACTCTGCCACGGATCGACAAATCGACAGGTAGGAATCCCAGCAAACAGGCCTGGGCCGTCCTCGACCGAGATCAGCAAAAGCATCCTTCCCAAACTTTCTTCTAATACAGTTTTTAATACTTCTAAAGGCTATTTACTAAGAGTTGGCATGAACATAAAGAGCGAATTTTCTAAATAAAATAATGTTTTCGTATAATCGAAAGCTATTTAATGCTAATCCTTCTTCGAGCTTACGCGGTTCCGACAAGAGAAAGCTACCTAGCTTCAGTTTCCTAAACCAGGGGGAAGTTAGCCGCGTGCATAGCGGCGCGAAAGGTTTCTACTTAAGTATTAACCAGCTCCCGGGTGTCTGTTGAACTTAAATCTTAAAAAGAAAATATAAACAAATAAACGAGTAAATAAAAGTAAAAAAAAAAAAAAAGAGAGAAAGAAAAATTCGGTTCAGCTGTCTAAATCCATCCCAACTGATCTCTTATATCTTGCGCATTAGTCTCCAGGCCAAAAAAAAACCTCCCAAAAACATATCACCAGCCATTTTCTCGTCTGTCGCTATCACTTAGATTTTTCCCATAAACTAAACAAAAGGAGACAAACTTTATCGACTCGGCGGAAGACAAATAAATCCTGTTTTTATAGGTCTCTCTCTCTCTCTCTCACTTTGTACTGACGTCATACTCTCTTCTTGTACTAACGTGACGTCATCTCTCTCTCTCACTTTGTACTGACGTCATACTCTCTCTTTGTACTGACGTGACGTCATCTCTCTCTGTACTGACGTACGTATCTCTCTCTTTGTACTGACGTGACGTCATCTCTCTATCACTTTGTACTGACGTCATACTCTCTTCTTGTACTAACGTGACGTCATCTCTCTCTGTACTGACGTAATATCCCTCTCTCTTTGTACTGACGTAATATCCCTCTCTCTTTGTACTGACGTGACGTTATCTCTCTCTGTACTGACGTCATACTCTCTCTTTGTACTAACGTGACATTATCTCTCTCTTTGTACTGACGTGACGTCATCTCTCCCTTTTTGTACTAACGTGACGTCATCTCTCTGTACTGACGTCATATCTCTCTCTTTGTACTGACGTGATGTCATCTCTCTCTCTCTCTTTGTTTTTAGCCCTTTTTTCTCGATACTTATCTAATTTATTCACTTTACAGAACGCCCTTCATTAAAAGTTTTCAAAGTAATGGCTCAGTCAACATGCGTTGGAGATAACCGAACTTTCTGCCTCCCAGATCGCCTTCGCGGAAGCGAAACCGCCCTTCGAGCTCTGATGCCGACTGGCAGAAAGAATCTACACCCGAGCTCTATGTAGCTCTTGTAAAACTATATCCTACGATACTCGTACATCCAAACATGGAGCATCCACGGTACTGAACCTCGATTTAGACATAACAGTAATTGTAACGTCATTCTGATTCTGTCATAGATTCATCTCCTGCTGCTTGTACTTACAGGTTAAACGCTAGATTAGGTGAGAATTTGACGATCAGGCCAACCTTGAGGAATACGTATGTGCGTTTACCGAGATTGACCCCTCGACGGACTAATCTCTCGTAAGTAGACATTTCCAAGGTCTCGCGAACTGCTGGAAGCTGGAATTATTCTCCATCGCTTTGTGTCCGCCTGGCGCCTCTTGCACGAAGTGGCGATTTTAAATATGCAACATTCCCAATTTACACTTCATTTTTCTAAAGCCGGCCCCACTTAAGGTCCGCGTGAAGGTACGAACAACACACTCACATCATAGACACGCCTTCAGTCGGCTGTGAAATCTCTTTGTTTCTGCAACCACCTTCTTTCGGTTAATATGAAGGAAAACCAAACGATGGTCAACGTTCGGCAAGGAGTTTACTTAATGGTAGGCAATGTTGGACCTACATTTTCGTTACTTACCTTGCAGCATCTTCATTCTACTGAATATGTTGCAATTGAGCTAGATTAACAGTAAGGTTAGGCAAAGGGTTAGTGATAAGACTATTTTGATTTTAATAGGAAACGTTATTAGATTATATTGATACGATTTAAGAAGTGCTAAGTTTGATTGCAATTAGTTTTAAGAAATAAATTATGGCTACGTATGGATAGGAATGCGGGTGTGGTAGATCTAAGCTTACGTCAGTATCACCATTGTATTTATTCAGTCTGATTTTATAATTAAATCTACAACGTGGGTTTGGATTAGGATATAAAAAGTGGGGGTAGCGAGATGATTGATTTAGAATCATCGCTAGGAGCAGGACAGATGTGGAATAAAACGGACTTAGTTTATACCGAATTTTACGCGTTTGTTCGTTGTTGCTAGAGTCGATGACGCTGCCAGTAAAGCTTTCAAAATCGATTATCACTATCGGGTTTTTTCACTTATCCGTCTTCTCTCGCGTCCCCCGCCCCCCCACCACGAGCTTTCACGTCCGTTTCTGCGAGAAGGATCTAAACGCCAAAGAGCTTCGACGCGACGCCGTGTCCCTCAGATCCAAAAGCCTCAGCCCGACGAGCGCCATTTCCCTGTGTCGACAGACCGACGACTTCCGCCGGAACTGCCGTCATCTGCACGAACTCTGAGCACTCCTTCGCTCACCGCTGGCAAACACGGACATCTTACGACCGCTGCCGCCCCCTGACGCCTGTCAGCGAAACACGGCGAGATAAGAATTCCCCACCCCATCCACTCTCCGAATCCTTCCCGGCGGAGGGCGGAATACAAAATCCCTCTACTCTGGACACGCTGTTAGATATTATCCGTTGTTTTCTTGTTTTCTAAAACCTAAACCTTTTTCATTGATTTTTGTATTGGAATATAAACGATAAACACCACACACATTAGTCTGACACGTATACAGTCTAAAACGGAGTGCCTCGGCCCGTTTTTATAACGATGACTCTCCGACTCAGATGATATCTATCACCCAGGAACCGACAGCCAGAATATTTACACACTATTTACTGGGAGGTGTGTTGGCTTGTGCCGATCGCAGAGATCGCGGTAATGCATTTTCGCGATAACCGTTTTATTGCAAGTCTCCAGTATACTTACGTTTCCGGGGAGAAGGGAAGAGTTAATTGACCGGGCCAACACTGAAAGAAGCGAGATTACGCATCCATGACT
Organism: Nautilus pompilius; assembly: GCA_018389105.1. Lineage (NCBI taxonomy): Eukaryota > Metazoa > Mollusca > Cephalopoda > Nautilida > Nautilidae > Nautilus > Nautilus pompilius. Next base: position 39,674 of record JACATO010001072.1, read on the forward strand.
GCTGAGAAAATCTTTTCTGACAAGCATCAACGATGTCCATTCCACTAGTATATCATCATGCGGGAGGGTAAACTCGCAGCGAAGACATTGGCGTTTACAACGACCTTAAAACTCGCTATAGCGGCGGCTCGAGGCGAACTGTTGTGAAAGCGAAAGTGCATCGGGCAGGTTCGCAGTCCCATCTTTTCGAAACTTCCGACTGTATACAGGAAAGACAACTCCTTCCCCGCGCTGGTAAACGCTGGCTCGCGCCAACCTCTGGAGCTTTAGTAAAGGAAAGGGAGAGCGGTGTGTGTGTGTGTGTGTATAACTTACAGCTGATCCTAGCAGAAACTTTGACGACCAAAGCGAGAGACAAAAACTGAAGTCTTGCAGAAGTTCGGTGCGAATGCGGAAGCACTTATCGCAGTTTTGCTCTTTCTCCGTTCCTTTTGTCAGGTGGATCCGGCGTGCGCACGTGAACTGAACGCAAGTATTTCCAGTCCACCCACAAGTAGAACGAAAGGGAAAACGAACAAAACAATGACAACAGCATCGACAACAAACGGGCTGTCGTTAACCAACTTCTTGTACGTTTACCTGGTGGTCTGCAATCTGCCATGCACCGGGCCACATGGATGTCTATTTCACCCCTGCTATAACGAGCTGCTGATTCGTCCGCCCTACCTCGAGCGAAACATGTTCGATAGAGTAAGAGAAACAAAGGATATATTTAAATATTTTTAATACGAATGCAAGTAGATCGATAAGTAGAGAATTGATCAGCATGAACCTCGTTTTATCTTCATTTTGACGTTCGCAGGCGCTGAATCAAGTGGTGTTATCAAGACAAAGACAATAAAATAAATGAAACAGGTTCCATATGTCAGATTATCACTCACATAAATTAATTCTGTATTCTTAGTTACAATTAACATAGACTGAGGTATTATTTTTTTGTCTATTTTCATACGGTGGAGTGTTTCTTAATTTAAATGCATAATTAACGATGTAGATGTCCGCGTGGTAAGAAGCTTGAGTCTATAATGACCTCTCCTGTGTTGTGTGCTTTGCCAGTAAAGTACGGATAATGATGAAGTGGAAGCTACAGGGAGGCTGCTACATTATGCATGCCAGAGTAAAGAGTAGATGTGAAATATTTCTACTTCTAAGATTATTTTTTATTAGTGTGATAAGAGATAATAACGCCAATATGTCGTTAACAGTTTGTGACGTCGTATCAACATGACATTAACAATTAGTGAGATAATAACGCCAATATGTCGTTAACAGTTTGTGACGTCGTATCAACATGACATTAACAATTAGTGAGATAATAACGCTAATATGTCGTTAACAGTTTGTGAGGTCGTATCAACATGACATTAACAATTAGTGAGATAATAACGCTAATATGTCGTTAACAGTTTGTGACGTCGTATCAACATGACATTAACAATTAGTGAGATAATAACGCTAATATGTCGTTAACAGTTTGTGAGGTCGTATCAACATGACATTAACAATTAGTGAGATAATAACGCCAATATGTCGTTAACAGTTTGTGACGTCGTATCAACATGACATTAACAATTAGTGACATCGTAACACCATGTGATTAACAGTAACATAGTAGCAACATGTCAGTGACAATTAGTAACGTGGTAACATTTTGCCATTAACCATTTGTAACCTCTCATCATGTCAGTAAACGTCATGACTTCCTACCACCATATCGTTGACCGTTTGTGAGCCTATTTTCAAGTTGAATTATCTAATTATACGGTGAATAAAATTCCTTTTAAGCTACTTCACTTTAGAGACATTTATAATTATTTTATTCAGTTTTTGAATTTATACGGATAACACGTGATATGAAATGTAAATTAAATAATTGGCTCCTTTATAAAAACTTTAGATTTTATTTAGATTGTGCCTTATTTTTTACCTTTTAGTTTAGGTTCACCTCAGAAAGGGAAGTGCTTGTTTTCTCTGTATTTTTTCTCGTTCTGCAGCCGCGATCTGGCGCCGAATATAGAACAGAAGAGAAAAATATAAAAATTTGGATTCGCACATATCGTTTGGTATTGCGACTACTACATGCTTGCTGCTGCTGCTGCTGTTGTTGTTGTTATTTTTTACTGATCTACTCATAATCGATTAACACCGTTCAGTCGGGTTTACCGTTTTAGAGGGCAGACCGATAGGATCCATTTATGTCCACAGAATGCCACGCCTTTGTTTGCATTGATGGCCAATAAAAAATATAACATTTTTTGGAGACCGGACATAATTATTCTTGCAGAACACCTAGCAGCGGAAGATTCAATCCTAAATATCTTTTTATGGTAAAACCAATAATGAGAGACTATGAGTGAGAGAGAGAGAGAGAGAGAGAGAGAGAGAGAGAGAGAGAGGAGAGAGGAGAGAGAGAGAAGAGAGAGAGAGAAGATGTGGAAGAGAGAGAGATTTGAGAGAGAGAGAAAGAGAGAGACAGAGAGAGCGATTTGAGATAGAGAGAGAGACGAGAGATGGAGAGAGAGAGGTGTCCGTCCGTACAGAGAGAGCGATTTAGTGATGAAGAGAGAGATGAGAGAGAGAGAGTGGACGTCAGTCCAGAGAGAGAGAGAGAGAGAGAGAGAGAGAGAGAGAATCCTCTTCCTTCGGGAGACAAAAATCTGAGGTCGTAATTACGGAAAAGGTGATTTTACTTTTAAATAGCGAAAGTGAAACCAAGCAGCGGGCAAAACTTGCGGCATCCCTAATCGTAAAAGAATACAAATAAACGATAAAAATGATAACAAATACATATTGGAGGTAATGTCAACAAAATGGGTAGTAAAAGCATTCTAAAAAGAGAAGCGAAACTCGTTATTGAGATTACTTTCCTTTTTTGAAATTACACTTATAAATGTAAGGAAAAAGACCAGTTTTTAAAAACTGGTAAATATTTACCCCAAAGTTATATAAAAGAGTTACAGGTGTGAAATGTCTCAGTTTATTCCAGTTGTAGGAAGGTAGGAAGCCATCAGGTCTTCTACAAGATTTCAGGAAAGAAGAATTCTTACGAACGCGGTTTTAAATTGGATTTACTCTGTCATAACTGTTTTGTTAGAAAGTTGATTGGTTTACCACAACATACATTTCCACTGAAAATATTTTTAATATTCCAATGTATATTCTTTTTTTTTTTCTGGAAGACATTACATTTAGGCTTTTGTATTCATTAAAGGAAAGCACTCGCTGACTATTTAAAATTCCAGTTCTCCAACTAGAGAAGTTTTGGTGACAAACTAATTGAGATTGGAGGCCGACGATACTTGAAGGTTCTCCAGCAGAGCCACAAATGAACCATCAATAGGTTTTGTAGTCAAAAAAGATTTCTAAAAAAAAAAACCATCCTGCCGTCTAGAGAGACGCAGGAGAGTGGCTGCATATATTTCAATATCGATGTATTAACTCCGAGACACGACGCTTATTGGCGCACATGGCACAATATCTTCTAGCGGACATACGCTAACAGACGTGCAAAATCTCCGTTAATTCGATTTGATGGCGAACGTGAGGGTGCTTCCGTCGCCTACAGATTTTAATGGAAAAAATTATTCGCCGTATTGATTGTGTTACGCTGAAAATTTTCTTCTGGTGGTGGTTACCAATAATTCTCCTATTTAGAATTCCTATCGCTTTTGTTGCTTGTTTACTTTCGGGTTATTTTTCTATGCTGAATGAAGACTTTAGTGTGGAATAATAAAGAAAAGGACATTAAATGGAAGGTTACAGCCAGTGTATCGGGGAATCGGTTTAGCTGTCGGAAACTGATACCGAAACGGTGCGTATAGTACCCGATACAGAATGACAGAGTGGGTTCGTAAACCTGTCGACATTTGTATATCTATTCACTTCTTTTCTGTTTTCGAAAATTCGATCGTATTCATGTGATTTATTTGCGTACTTTAAGATGGAAGTGAAGCGTTTTTACCCAACCCTCACTCTCCTGGGCTACGCCGGTTGGAGAGTAGAGCCCAAGAATTTGTTGAGTGCGCGGGCTCGCTCGCGCGTGTGTGTGTGTGTGACTTGAGCAGTAGACTGATAGTCTGATGATGTTAGTAACGCGGCATGGCGCTGCCTTACTCGAGACAAATACTGTCTGGAAACCTTCAGAGACGTCAGGGTGAACTTTACATATTTGCTTAATCATAAATCAAAGTACACAATTTGATTAACTCTTTTGATTTAATGCCACGCACACACAATATATATACAGCGGTGTGCAAAAGTCTTGCATGAAAATAATTTTTCCTGTAAATTAGCTCGCATTTTGTCGAAGGCAGTTGTTATCAAATCTTGTTCATTACAGTATTTCTATATTACTGTTGTGCATCTATTCCAATATATCAAGCATATTGTTTCATTGTAAGAAAAGTTATAATTTTCTGGAAAATCGTTTGCATCAAATCAACGAGTGCAGAAGTGTTGCATAAAATCTAGACAGATATCTAATCAATTCAGATTCTATTCCAATTATGCAGAAAGTGATCAGATCTATCAATAATGAGTAGAATATCCGAAATTCTTGATAACTTGATCACAACAATGAGGCATGCTGGCTACCAAACGCTGACAATTGTCACTACTGAACTCTGACCAGGATTCCTCGATTTTCCGCTTCAAATCGGTTTTATTTATCGGTTTTTTGGCACTAAAGGCTGAGTTTGATCGAGTGCCAAATGTTTTCGATGGGATTGAGATCCGGGCTTTGAGCCGGCCAGTCGAAGAGGGTGATTCGCAACTCTGCCATCAAGGCCTTGACACTCCTAGCTGTGTGGATGGGGGCGTTGTCCTGCTGATAGATGGCCGTCAGGGGCATGCGGTCACACATATACGGTTCGACAATGTCCGAGATGATCTACCATAGTCATGAGCATTCATTCGACCCGCCACGTGATGCAACAGACCGACACCGGACGATTGAAATCAGCCACAAACCATGGCCGAATCTCCCCCTGCCTGCAGAGTCGGTCGAATGCAACTAGGATGGTATTTCTCGGACACCGATCGTCGAACGTACACCTGACCCGCCGAGTTGACCTTCACGAATTTGCTTTCGTCGGAAAACAACACTTGGGACCACTGGGCCACGGTCCAGTGGAGATGGTCGCTAGCCCACTGCAGTCGCTTGCGACGATTGTCCAGACTGATGAACGGCTTCTTCTGTGTCGATCGCCCGAACAGTCCCATGTGGATCAAACGCCGTCTGATGGTGCACGAGGCCAACTGGATCCCATGGTGCCTTGACAAGGCAGCCTGGGTGTCGGTGGAAGTGCGGAATCGGTCCGAGTTCGACATGTGGGTGATCAGACGATCCTGTCGAGCCGTCGTTTTCCGCGGTCTGCCGGCTCCGCGTTTCGAAATTAGGCTCCCATCGTCTTTCCAACCTTTCAGGGTGCGAGATATCGTCGACTGATTGCAACCGATGCGATTCGCAATGATACCACTCAGTTTCACCATCTTCTCTCATGCGAACGATTGTGGCCCGCTGTTCGGGGGTCAAATATCGGGCTCTCGGCATCACTATATTGAACAAAAATGAATCAGAATAGTGGAAAATGACAGTTTTTCATATTTATATTCTACTATCCTAAACTATTATAGCACAAAATATATATTCTAATTTTTTGTAGTTTATGCAACACTTTGCACGCGTGGATTTCATGCAAATTATTCTATTAATATTTAAATTTTGACTGTGTAATTACAAAATGGATATTAGTTTTATAGATCGTTTAAAGACACCGGTACCTTTCAATTAAAACAGAAAACATTACTAATTTCTACAAAATAAGAACCCATTTTCTAAGTCTAGTCATTTTTATGCAAGACTTTTGCACACCGCTGTATATGCACATCTTGTCTGATTCAGGTTTTTTCACGTGACGTCACAATTAGAAAATTTACTGAACACAGGGACTTGGAGACAGTTAAATTGGGTTTAGTGTCTGCATGAAGATAAATGTTTGACGCATTGATCGTCCTTCAGAATAATTTTGGAAACAGCGCGAGAATAGAGTGAGAACCACACGTCAGTAATGAAGGTATATGTTATTAATAAAAACAGCAGAAACTATTCTAAACCCAGGCTCTAATTGTGATTCAGAACAAAGAGGAGTTCATGATGTGTTGAGATATGGTCAGATCACGCAAAACACCATTTCTAATCAAGTCCAACACAGCAGGATACTTAATTCGATCATCGATTATCAATATAATGTATTTGTCTTGTTAATGGAACCAGCTTCATTTTTGCTTCCTGGATATTCCGAGACTGATGCGTGCGACAATCGAGATACGTTGCAGTCGATATTTGCGCCATCCATCTGCTGATCAGCTGACGATGAAAACAGTAAAGCTTAATAATAATAATAATAATAATAATAATAATAATAATATATAATAATAATAATAATAATAATAATAATAATATATTCTTGTGAAGAACTCTCAAAGATTTATGACGCAAAATTAAAGGTATGTAGGATCTGTGCATACGCCCATATGTAATAATTGCTTCGATCTTGCACCATCCTCCCCCACGTCAACTCCACCTCGACTCATGTAGAATCACTCGAATCTCACTAACGACCCACTGGATTAGCCTTCACCTGTGGTCTACTAAAACGTCCTGACATAAGAAAAGAAACCGTCACTGTAAAGTTTTGCTTTTATTTATTTCACTTGTGGATACGCTACCTCATCTCCAATGTAAAAAGCCACTGCAGCTGTTTCTTCTCCTCTCTCGATCCTAGGATTAAAACTGGCCGCCTCATTCGTCGACCTTAATTGTTCTATTCGTTTACACGGTTGGCCCTCGCATCATTTCCCTCCGTAATTATCTTTTTTAAAAAAAAAAAAATGCTAACGATATTTATAAAATTAATGTTTATTTTTTAACAAATGTACGGAAGACTTTAGACGTTATTGATTTCGAAACTCACCAGAAAGGAACAGAACAGAACGGTTACTGGGTCTGACGAAGACGGATGAAGGTATACAAGTCAAATGTCCTTTCGCTTACCTCCCCCTGAGTATGGCTCAGTAATCTCTTCAGCTTCTCGCTCCACCACCCCCACTACTGTGTAATAGGTAAGCTGCTGTCGCGGAGGAAAGGGATTATTTTACAACGGATTCTTCTCCACCCGCGGCCCGCTCGCCTCCGGTTGACGATCGACAGCCATCTCGCGGTACCGGTCAACCGACGCGACACTCAGATGTTCCGACGTCCGAAACCACTGAGGCATTTGAGAGTCGCACAGTTCGGCGACGCACACACACAGAGGATGTTTACATGGACCGACGCGGGTGGTTCTAAGGCTTGGCGCTCTTCCCAGACCGCGGTTGGCGCCTTCTCCCTCATCTCCGCCAGCTGGTTGCGACAGGATTTCCCCGAAACCACCACCCGCCCCCCGGTTTCCTCCCACATCTTAAGGCGCTGAGATCTAAACTGGCCTTTCCTCGCAACAACGCGAGTACTTCAGCGACTCTGGCTCCGCGAAACTCTTACCAATCAGCCAGTAACGATGCAATAAAACCAGGAGTCCATTTAAAAAAGAAAGAAAATGGTATTCAAATAATTGAAACTACGAAATAGTAAAATCTACGTCAAAACGGGGTTTTCAGTTCCTTAATTCAGTCCTTAAAAGACAAGCAGAGATACGTTATCCTCCAGTGTATTAGAGTTGCGATGTTCAACACATTCTTATTAAATAAGCCTAAGTAAACAAATATATATATATATATAAAGCCATATTTCCTCACGACGAGGCCTAGTGAAAGACACATCTCGTCTTCCTCTGATTCCTGATACAGATCTAGAAGCTCCCAGTGATGGCAATAATATTTCCGTTGCTTTCGCATTTCGAGGTCTTATTTTAATTCATCGCAACTTAAGAAAAATCGTCTTGTAAGTGGACGGTGCCACTAAGTAGATTGTTTTTTCCACCAGAAAGCGCCTAAGGATATCTTTGTTAGGTTCAAAGGAACTTCGCTCTCAGAAATAATCGTCCAGGAAAGAAAAAAAAACAAAAAACAAAAAAAGAAATTCATAGAACTGAAAGGTGGAAGAAAATTTGCTACACAGTTTCCAATGAGAAGCCATTATTAATTCCCAATTGCTAAGGAATGGATTACACGATAGTGGATGCAATAAAAGGGTAAACAGAAAGTCATCAATAAAGAAATAAGACAGAATAAATATATATATATTTTTTGGAGAAGGTTAAAAGCTCGCTGAGTTTTGAGATAATATTTTATAGAGAGATGAAAGGGTGGGGTTGGGGAATGTGTATTGATCACATGACCTGATTTTAGTCTGGAGGAAGTCTAAAGAAGCTTTAAAGAGTGTATTGCCTTTGGGGGGAGTCGTACATCTTCAATAAGCCCGAAAATTTTAAAAGCTGGAACTGATAAAAGAAATTATGGACCTGACGAGGAAACCGTTGAGGAGAAATCATATTCATGAACATAACGATGATCGAAAACTCATATTAACAAATTTTCCGAAAAGGAAAGACTGGAACAGTCTCCACATCGCTGAGATCTAAACCCGACTGAACCGCTGTTGGAAGATATGAATCATCTCGATGCTGGAACATTTGAAAGCTGCTATTAAAGCCAAGAATGGTCGTACCAATTAACGCTGTAAACCCGTGAACACAAATAACGGTTCCTTTATTTTCAAACAGCCAGTCGGATGTTCTTCATTCGGCAGAAGTTTTAATGCTGAAATAGACAATGCATAATCACCACGTGAAAATTAACATATCTGCAGAACCCTTTTCTTTCTTTTGTATCTGCAGAGATGCGAACATCAAGCGTCATACTTCACATATTTAACAACCAGGTTTGTTGGACTGGGAGTCTTTCTGCGATTCCAAAATATTTTATTCCCGGAAGCATTTTAGCAAGCAGAAGAAGAAGAAGAAGAAGAAGAAGAAAAGGCGGGTAGTTAGCTAGAGTTCGAATAAAGCAGGTTATGAGACCAGTATACCAGTTAACTGTTTCTCTCTGGTGACTGTTTTTTAAACGGAAATTTAGTTTCACTTAGTCCCGTTAGGAGAATTTGGGGCAGAATTCTAAACGTGTGCCAAGACAGACTTTTTCTCTCTTTTTTTGTTTAGCGGAAGTCGACGTTTAGAATTACCATGCACAAAATATGGCCGATAATCCACTAAATTATAAATATTGGTCAGCTGCTTGAATGTGAAAGGATAGCACCGTTTTAAGCTACTTTGAGTATTTAGCCAATATAATCACGTATTTGGAAAGAAAAAGGTAGAAATCTCGAGGTGTAGAGTTTGATAACTTAAGATGCTTTGTAGACTGCGCCCTGCGTACATATTTTCATATAGGAGGCTGGCGATGTTCCTCGCCTGAAATGTAACATTCCATTCTGTGGTAAAGAGCCACTCATATTAATACGAAAACTCCTTAACCATTGTCTTCAGGACATCTTAAATGATTCTGGTGGGTACATAAATATTTATGCACTGATGTCTCTTAGAAATAAACGTCTTCATCAGTGGTATTTAATTACAATGCGTAAACAAATTTTTTGAAATGGTCCAAAGCCTTCCCCATCCATTGAGACAGTTTGTCGAAGATGATGCCAAAACAAGGGGTAGGAAGAATAGGGCCGAGTGTTCAGGTGAGTTTCGTATTCAAGCGGAAATATACATAATTAAATGCACTTATTGTAAGAACAAACTCATAATTCATATTGTCTGAAAAAAAACATATACTAAAACATTTTGAAGGCATCCATCTTCAGACGAATGCTTTTTAACGATCATTCGGTGAGTGATGGCAAATGATGTAACTTTTATGGCGACAATCTTCTAGTTCGGGAACATTTAGACCTGAGAAGGTGCTCCATTCTACATCACGTCCTGTTATTATGGCTCTCTCTGATATCAATGAGAAATGCTCTCGTCTTTTTAATAGTTATGGATTTCGCTATTAGCAACGTGGAATCAATAAGGACAGATACATTCTTCTGGAAAACGGTACATCGAGAATTTCCATCAGTTTATTAACTGTTCAATAATTAATGAAAGTACGTTTCTGTTTTAAGAGGGGAGTCCCCCCACCACAGTGTCATTATCATAAAATGAAGGCAGGACACTTCTAGAGTAAAATAGAAATTTCAAAAACGATTAATGACAGAGAGCCATCAATGCAAACCAAGATAGCCTTCCCTCGTTCTCTGGCGGAATCTTGATATGGCGAAAGCGGAGATTAATTATCCGGTTCAGCGACTACTGAAAACAAAATAACTCAGCCTTTACTTTCGGTAAATAAAGCATAAGTGAACTTTCCGTTGTTAGAAAATTCATTTTGCTACGCCACGTGACTGACCTGTTACGATCGGACTCCACCTGTCTCTCTGAGATATGCAACATATAGCATGAGCGCCCTTTTTAAGAGAGAGACGACGACGACGTCAGTACAGAGAGAGAGAGAGAGATGACATCAGTACAGAGAGAGAGATGGCGTCAGTTTAGAGAGAGAGAGAGAGAAAGAGATGACGTCAGTACACAGAGAGAGATGAGAGAGAGAGATGACGTCAGTTTCAGAGAGAGAGAGAGAGAGATGACATCAGTACAGAGAGAGAGATGGCGTCAGTTTAGAGAGAGAGAGAGGACATTAGTACAGAGAGAGAGAGATGACGTCAGTATAGAGAGAGAGAAAGAGATGACGTCAGTACAGAGAGAGAGAGAGAAAGATATGACGTCAGTACACAGAGAGAGATGAGAGAGAGAGATGACATCAGTACAGAGAGAGAGATGGCGTCAGTTTAGAGAGAGAGAGAAAGAGATGACGTCAGTACACAGAGAGAGATGACGTCAGTTTCAGAGAGAGAGAGAGATGACGTCAGTACAGAGAGAGAGATGAGAGAGAGAGAGAGAGATGACGTCAGTACACAGAGAGATAGATGAGAGAGAGAGAGATGACGTCAGTTTTCAGAGAGAGAGAGAGATGACGTCAGTTTCAGAGAGAGAGAGAGATGACGTCAGTTTCAGAGAGAGAAAGAGATGACGTCAGTACAGAGAGATAGATGAGAGAGAGAGAGAGAGAGAGAGAGATTTCGATGTCAATCGGACCAGAATCCTAAAGCAGACAGGAAGATTTGAAACTGACCAGGGTTTATAGAATCGTTTTCAAACACTTCCCTCATTACAGCTCGTGATAACCCACCCCTATAATCGCCTTACGTTCACCCAAGTTTGCACAAGATGTACATGAAGTCGGGTACTGACGGTGGTTGCAGCTGCTTGGATTTTTTTTAATGAAACCGTAGAAGTCAGTCACGAACTCCGGAAAAAAGCATCTTCTTATCTTCAGGATGACTGATTTGAAAAAGTAATAAATTTCTAGAATGTGCGACGAGAGCTGGGTATTTCGTGGAAGTAAAATGTTTAGTTTTTATATTTTCCGGCTTTACTTTATTTCTGAAACGCGATTTGCATGTTGGCCAAATTAGAAATACGAAGGGACCATGGCTCAAGTGACAGAGAGGTATAATTAAAGAAGATATATATTGAAGAGCTGTCGTGTCCCTTTTAACCTTTTTTCCATTTCAGACTTGAAGTTTTCTAATTTGTATTCGATCTCTGTGCTCTTGTCTTCACTTCGATTAGTGTCTCCTCCCTAGCAACTATAACACCTTCAGACAGATGTCTATGAACAGAAAAGATAAAAAAGCAAGAAGAAGAATCTGGACGGAGAACCAGTTAATTATCGTAGGTGTTTACGGGGGACATTTTGATCCTGTCAGCAGTAAGATACTTCAAGTATCGAACTGAGTCGTAGCGTTGTAATTAAACTGTACGACTTCTCGCAGCTGTCTAATGAATTCCAAATATCAACAGGAAAATCGTAGCAACAAGACTCTTTGCATATTATTATTATTATTATTATTATTATTATTATTATTATTATTATTATTATTATTATATTATTATTATTATTTTATTATTATTTTATTATTATTATTATTATTATTATTATTATTATTATTATTATTATTATTATTATTATTATTATTATTATTATTATTCAGAAAGTGGGCACAGCTATATTATTTGGCACCGAGAATAATAACACTGCCAGCAACAAGAAAATATCCTTCCGGAATAATGGTTTCTCCCTTCCTCGTATTCTGTTAGTTTTCATTAAGGAATTTGTTCAGACTTCTGCTGAGTTTTCCCTATAAAACTCGGACTCTCTCGCTTTTTTCTCACAAACACCCGCCATTAAACAGCTCTACTCTGGTTTGTAGATGAAAACTGATTTCGTATTAATAACTGCTCCCTCCCACCTTTCTATAGGTGCCTCGCATATTATAACAAAGCAGGGAACACCAATGACTTATGCAGAGGTCTCTTCCCCAGGGAAATAAAAATTACGTAGTGATGAGTTCTTTAAAGCCCAGTCTTCAAACCTATCTAACAGTCAACGACATCTTCTGCCAGTCTGTTACTTAAAGCCCTTCTTCACGGATATTCTCGGTCGGTTTCTTTGTGAATCTGTTTTCTGAAGCCCTGGAATGCATCAGCCTTCCAAAGAAAGTGTCCCCTTGGATCTCCTCGGCTGCTGGAGAAGACGTTCTCGAAGAATATGGACCCAAGAGCGATGAGGCTGATAGTTAGCAGTGGGCTGTAGATTGTCCTCCAGTGTCTGGGTAGGCGAGGACTCCTGACACCATCTTGAATTATCAAAACGTAAACTTCCCCGAGAAAGGTCACATGCTAGCGAGACGGACGCTCGAGTGTGGCCCAGTCCTCGCTCAGCTGTAGCATCACACTCGGTCGTGGTCGGAACCCCTCCGTCTCCGCCATCTCCGCGAGTTTCCCGTCTCTATGCGCCAAACCGAGATACACATTTTCCCTAATCGACCCGAACAAGCTGTGAGCCTTAAATTCCGGAAGAGGAGCGACAAGGGACAGCGGAAAAGCGTTATCCACGGCGCCCATTTAAAAAGAGGTCGTCGGCGAAGTTGGCCCCACCCGAGTGGCTACGAGAGGGCAGCACGTGCATCTCCGGCGGGAAACGGCCGCTCGCCAAGGATGCTGGCGAGAGAGATCCGCTAACGCACCGACCAACCTCTCGTCTCCTACCGTTTTACTCAAACGTTCTAACACCTAAAACCTATTGGAGCAAAACTCCGGGAATGTCCTTATCCCCTTTAACCGTAATAACTGAATAACGGCACCAGTTGGATTTTTTTTTTACAAAAAGAGACACAATCAAACGGAAGGGTTCTCTTCACAAGTAAAACCTGAAGGAATATTCCATTAGTCGTTAGCTCACAATATCCGTGTATGATTATTAGCCTCGCTGCCGTAGAGTTACCGGTGCTAGGCTTTCAATGATGCCATTACCAAATACAAATAAGTTTGCAGTTTGTAGCCTTCTGGGTGGAAGTAATTGGGTAATCTTCGAGCTGTGACTAGATTTTAAAAGGAAAATAAGGTTGGGTTTTTTCAGCTCAGGAATTAGGTTGCAAACGAACGACAACAAATTCACGCAACCCGGGACTTAATTAGTCTGTTACCGCCATCAGCTTGCAGGTATACAGGTGCGTGTGTGTAGGGGGCGCTCGATGTCACAGTTCTCGTTGTGACTAAACAAAAACTGGCAAGAAAAATCGAACAGTATAAGATCTAAGACGGCCTCGTCTTTTCGCCGGTGCCCCTAGAAATCCGCCAGGGGAAAGCAGCGGTTACTAGTTTCCAAATCAGCTAATTTTTTTTCTCCCCGGCGATCGACGACCGCGGTGATTAGTTTTCTGCCTAATTAGCCAAATGTTGTTGTTTGTTTGTTTGCATTTTTTTCCCTTCCCTTTTACTTCATTGGAACCGCGGGCGATTTTTTTTTCCTTCTTTTTGTTTTAACAATTAGCATTTCTTCTCGTTCTACGACAAAAGCCACCTGTGGCCAGCCGGGGCGTAATCAATCCGGAATTTTATAAGACGGGGGTTTACATGTGTATTGGTAATCGGACAGTTTCGCATCGTTCATAATCCGCTTGGAATCGAAGAGCTGCTATAAGGGAATGACGGCGCGCGACTCAGAATTCAAAGTCCTATCAACCAACAGGGGCAGCCGGAAGTTTGGGGATTGAGCGGGGAACCTCAGATGTCGGTATCAAGCGCCCCCAAACCCTTCCAGGTGAAGACAGGTGTCAAACTAACTACCTTTATTCTGTCGAACTCGGACGGAACCACGTCCCGGCGCTTTAAGAACTCTTTACCAGAGATTATGGCGCACGGAGGAGGACGAAGTTTACCTTGCTGTTTGCCTTTACCACGCTGCATCTATGGGCAGGGGACACGTCGGACCATTCTTCTCCTCAAGTTGTGAGGAATAACTCAGGGCGACTAAGGGGCCCCGGTGCATCTTTCCAGCGGGATAGTTAGTCGTTCTATGCCTTGCTGAATACTAACATCCTGTTGACTAATCTGCTATTTTACCAGATAATTGAGCTTATAATAAAGATGCAAAATTCCGAGCTTAACGTGAAGATCAGTATTTTTTTTTTTGTTTGTTTTTGAGGATAAAACAAATCTGATTAATGCAGAATTCCAAGCGAACGCTTCGCACTCCTAGTTGGCTTCAGCCATAGAGCCAAAGTATGACGTCATCGCCTCTGACCTCAGAATTAAACTGACCTTCTTTTTTTTGTTTCTTTATAAGTTTGTGTCTCGAAAACAAATGACATAATATAGATGTGACGTCGACTATAGGGTGCGAGCCTGAATGGGGTACTACTTCTTAGTTTGTGATGTTAGAGAGAGAGAGAGAGAGATATGATGATGATGATGATGAATAGAGAGAGAGATGATGAAGAGAGAGAGATGATGATGAAGAGAGAGATGATGATGATGATGATGATGAATAGAGAGAGATGATGAAGAGAGAGAGATATGATGATGATGATGATGAATAGAGAGAGAGATGATGAAGAGAGAGAGATGATGATGATGATGATGATGAATAGAGAGGATGATGATGAAGAGAGAGAGAGATGATGATGAATAGAGAGAGATGATGATGAAGAGAGAGAGAGATGATGATGAATAGAGAGCGATGATGATGAAGAACGAGAGAGAGAGAGAGAGAGAGAGAGAGAGCGAGAGAGAGAGAGAGAGAGAGAATTGCATACGGTAGGTTCCCAGACTATCCTGATATTTGGGATGCTCTCGTTCCGTTTCATTAATAATTAATGGTAGCATCACATTTTGCTTGGCGAGGAGAATGGCCTCCGAACAGGGATATCCATGTGATTAAGCACGACTTATGTAAAAAGCATTGGCAGGATCGTGGATTATTTTCAGCGTGCCTGAATTCTGAAGATACGCCCGTCCTGATAAGTACCCGAACTGCGTTGTCATAGGTCTGGTGCAATATTTGAATATAATGGCAAATAATTTTTAAAAGGTATTTATCATGTAGACGTCGATTAGCAGTCTGAATTCTAAATCATCGCAATGTTTTGCTGCTTTATCTGAATCTTATTTAAAAGAAAATATAGCTAAATTCAGACCCACCACAGGAAGCAGTCGTTCTTCGTTGATCACGTTCAGGCGGTTAAAAGAACAGGCTTAATGACAAAGATGTCGGATGTTCTGAAAACCGGAGAACTTAGATTCTATATTTCGAAAAAAAACCCCAACTAATTATTCTTAAAAACTACTTTATCTTTAAAGTTACGCAAATGTATTATTAAAACGAATCGGAAGTTTGCTTGGGTAAACACTGAGTAATATATCCCGTCTCGGTTGACTCGTTTCTGTAATGATGGCAAACAGCTTGAGATCTACGTCGTTTTTAGCCGCGATTACAGTTTTACCGCGCAAGGGGCAGCAGCCGGCGCCTGATTGGTCTGTAACCTCGTGACGTCACAGTCCCTAATAGTCCGCTGTTCTTCGGAGAGAGTCTAGTCTTAGCGTAGGCCGGCATTTACGTAATAAACGGAAGAGAGAACGAATTATAATTATTTCGCCGAGCCCACGCCATTTATTTGTAGCCTCTCTGCGACGGCCGGGCAAGCAGGCGATGACGCATGCGCGCACTCGTTTTACGGAAGCCGGACAAGCAGGTTATGACGCATGCGCGCACTCGTCTTTACGGAAGCCGGACAAGCAGGTGATGACGCATGCGCGCACTCGTCTTTACGGAAGCCGGGCAAGCAGGCGATGACGCATGCGCGCACTCGTCTTTACGGAAGCCGGACAAGCAGGCGATGACGCATGCGCGCACTCGTCTTTACGGAAGCCGGGCAAGCAGGCGATAACGCATGCGCGCACTCGTCTTTACGGAAGCCGGACAAGCAGGCGATGACGCATGCGCGCACTCGTCTTTACGGAAGCCGGGCAAGCAGGCGATGACGCATGCGCGCACTTGTGTTTACGAAAACCGGGCAAGCAGGCGATAACGCATGCGCGCACTCGTCTTTGCGGAAGCCGGACAAGCAGGCGATGACGCATGCGCGCACTCGTCTTTACGGAAGCCGGCGGGAAGCAGGCGATGACGCATGCGCGCACTCGTCTTTACGGAAGCCGGGTCCACATCGAAGGAGAAATGGCGACGTCGCGCAGAACAAGCCGCGAGCGAGATAAGCCGACGTCCACGGTCGTTGCACAACAGTTTTGGCCTCATTTAAATCTCCGCCGCGCGAGCTTTCTCCTCCCTCCCTCCGCATCAGCCGAGTAAAGAGAAGATTATTAAACGACTGGCAGGCAACTCGAGTGGTTCTTCCCGTAACGAAAAACCCGGCGAAAAACGAGACTTCGCGAGGCCGGGAAGAGTTCCGAGAGACCGCGAGATTCTACGAGACTCTCGGCATATTTACCCTTTGGGAAAAGAACGCGAAAGTTAAAAGAAACCAGAAAGGAGTGAAGAGAGGAAAGGGGCCAAGAAGAAGATGGTTTCCACTGGAGCAAACTATGGTGAAACTAAGTGGGAATAGATTAAAGCTAGATCGTAATAAGTTGACATTTGAAAACCCATCTTCATGTAGTTAAGGCCCCAAAGCCAGATTCCGCCGAGTTTCCCTTTAGGAAAACAATTATTTACCTGTATCAAATCATTTCACTAGCGGACACCCCCCCCATTTATATGGCGTCCATAATCCAAGCCGGTCTGGGTCGTTCTTAATACCCCTCCTCCTCTGAGACGCCAGCCAGTTATCTTCTTTGAACTGTTTTCCGGTCAGTTGTTCTAAAACAAGCTGGACATCTTTGCTTTCCTTATTTGAACAGTGCGTGCGAGGGAATCAGCCTTTTCTTTTTGTTGTTGTTGAAATGGAAAACAAAGACCATCCGACCGTTAAAATCGCGCTAACTCGGCCAGAACTGGTGGAACGCGCCGGGCTTGAGGCCGTCACAAATGGTTGCTCCGGATCGCAGATGTCAGAGACGCTTCTCTGTTTTCTTTCTTTGAAAAACACAAAAAAATTCCTCCCTCCCCTCACCGACAGAAAGTCGATCCTGCCATCAGAGCGACGAGAGCTGCAACCCTATGGCGAGTTTTAACCCTGATCGGACGGCTAGAAGCTGGTCGTAAATTTTAGTATGGAATCGATTTTAAGAAGATTGGCGAACCTTTTCCGCTTAATTTATAAATAATAATAATATTTCTAAAATGTCCGGGTTGTGTTTGGTTTGCTTCCTGAAATCAAACATTTCAAAGCTTCCGCGTTATTTTCAGAAAGCATCTGAGGTCGTTGAATTGCACGACAATAAAAGAGAGAAGATTGAATGGAAAATAAAAAAAAAAGGAGAAAGACAAATCACTTTACATTTGCGGATGCGAGCTGAGGGATTTGCTTTAATTTGAACTTCCGTCTGTCGCCCAGCAGATCGTTTTTCCCCCCTTTATTTCAGTGTTTGTATAATGCTGTTTTGGAGCCTTCCTGTTTTCCACATTCGTGACTCTGCGACGTTTTGATCGGCTCCAGCACTTACACAGTCGTGTTTCGAGAATACGGATGACAAACAAAAATTACATTAACGAACAGTTTTAAAAAAAATAATAGTACAAACCGCGTGTTTTTAACCGCAGTCTTTCGGTGGATCTGAGTAAACATGCTCAGCTTTTATAATTGTAGTGCTATTAATAGATGAAATACTTGAGGGGCGACTTTGCTTGTGCAGTCATAACGTTGGCATCAGCTGTTTCAACGGTATGACGGTAGGAATGCCTTCAAGAACGTTGATTATTTAGCATGGTGATCAGGCGACAAAGAGTGGTGCCAAATATGGCTTGGACAGAGTAAAGTATTCTTCAAATACTGAATGTACTCTGCGCATGGAAAGGATGAATGAGAGAGAGAGAGAGAGAGAGAGAGAGAGAGAGAGAGAGAGAGAGAGAGAGAGAGAGAGAGAGAGAGAATGAGAGAGAGATGACGTCAGTACACACAGAGAGGGTCGTTAGTACGCACAGAGAGAGAGATGGCGTCAGTACAGAGAGAGAGGAGAGAGAGAGAGAGGGGGGATGAGAGAGAGAGTGTGTAGGTAGTGAAGAGAGAGTGAGTAAATGGAGAGAGAGAGAGAGATTGTGGAAGAGAGAGAGAGAGACCGACAGAGAGAGATAGAGAGAGATGGAGAGAGAGAGAGACAGAGAGAGATGGCGTGAGAGAGAGAGAGCGATAGAGAGAGAGAGAGAGAGAGAGAGAGAGAGAGAGAGAGAGGAGGCGAGAGAGAGAGAGAGAGAAGAGAGCGATGAGAGAGAGATGGATGAGAGAGAGCGACAGAGAGAGAGAGAGATGAGAGCGAGAGTGAGAGAGGAGAGAGACGATAGGAGAGAGCGAGAGAGGAGCGAGAGAGAGAGAGAGAGCTAAAGATGGGAGCGGAGAGAGAGATATTTCCAAATGACTTGTACATCCAACAGAAGGGTCCGTTACGCCCTTTAACTAGAGATACAACTGGGGACTGTCAAGGAAGAAAAAAGATAAACTAAAGGACAGAGAACCGATATGTTAAGGTAATAAACAAAGGACATAGGCAAATTACTTTTCCCGCTGTCAGAGAACAGATGATTTGCATCAGAAACCAAAAAAAAAAAACAACATCAACAAAAAACGTCGCATTGCCAGAGTAAATGTTTGTGCGGCCATGCAAGGCCGCTATTAGGGGGTGCAAATGCTGAAGCGAAGGGAACCAAAGACACCTACAGAACTGGAAGAACAGCGCATAAGAAACACCAGCTCAAAGACGTGCTGCACCCTAGGTGTCTGACATATTGGCTGATGGTTTCTCCTTTCAACAAGTCAATGACCCGAAATATTTATGTAAGTTATGTAAACACTACGCTGGAAGCAAGCAATGATACATGGATCTGAAAAATAGGGTGTGGTCATGGCAGGTATCGGACATGTTGCCTATTCAACTTTGGTTGGGCTAAGTCGGCACAACTATGGCAGTACACCTGGCAACACCTGCAAAACTGTTTGAAGGGTCATGTTTGATAACTAAAATGGACAGTTTTACGTATGTCTTTTAATTCTTAATTAATGTAATTTTCTTCTTGAAATTATACCAACAAATAAAATTAAATACTAGCCTTTAAAGTATTTATTACCTCGTGAATATTCTGTTTCCAACACACAAACTGATAATGCTTGTATTATGTATATATGTACACACACAACACACATATATATATATATACACTGCCGGACAAAAGAGTTGGGACAGTGAACAAAATCTGTGCATACATTTATTCCCCTCAATATATTCATTTTTAAAGGATCAAATAAATAGAATCACATCATCTAAGACCATTTAAGATCATTTTTGCACCATGCCTGGCAAGACAGCGTCGTCTGAAATCAGACACTTGATAGCTGAACACCACCAAGAAAATCTGTCTTGTCGGGAGATAGCCGATCGAGTCAATCGCCCGAAAAGCACTGTAAACCGCATTCTGAAGCAGTACAAGGAGACCGGGAACACGAAACCAAAAATGCGAATCGGAAGACCGCGAAAATGTGACAACAAAATGGATCGACTCATTTGTCGCAAATCCAGGGCCAATCGTTTCCTGACATCGACGGCCATTCGAGCCTCCCTGAGTGGAGTGGATGTCTCTAGTCGCACTGTTCAACGTCGTATATGCGAGGGGAATCTCTTTGGACGAATCGCCCAGAAAAAGCCATTGATCAGCAGCAAGAACAGGCGCATCCGCATAGCATGGGCTAAAGCGCACAAAAACTGGACCAAAGTTCAATGGGCTAGAGTTCTCTTTTCCGGCGAAACGATGATCATACGCATTCACAGTGCTGGCCGAGTATATGTTCGACGTTACCACGGCGAAAAATGCAATATAAAGTGCATCCGACCGACGGTACAGGCCGGAGGAGGATCGTTGATGGTCTGGGGTGTATGAGCGCGGCGGGACCAGGCCCTCTCAAGTTGATCAGGGGCAGAGCGACCGCCCAGACCTGCTGCAATTTACTGATGGATGTCGTCGTCGACAACATCGACGAGAACATGCCAGTCACCGCCATCTTCCAGCAGACATTGCCCCGATCCACTCCGCCAGAGTCGTCACTTCCCTCACCACCCAACTATGAATGGATGTCATGTGCTGGCCGCCCCAAAGTCCGGATCTCAATCCAATCGAAAATGCCTGGAAGCAGCTGAAGGCCAAGGTGGCCAAACACAAGAATCTCAACCAAGACCAATTCTGGCTGGTCGTCGAGAAAAGCTGGCAGGAAATGGCCAATTCAGACTGCCTTCGTTTGGTCGAATCCACGCCCCGTCGTTGTCGAGAAGTGATCGAAAATCAAGGATACGCCACCCACTACTAGCCAGTTGATCATTTCCATGCATTTGTTCGATTGTAATTTGGAATGTTGAAAAATATTTATGGTTTTGCTCAATGACCCAACTCTTTTGTCTCGGTACAGATCGGACATTGCCAATTCAAATATTTTTTTCCAGAGAATATGTAAACGTGTTGCTTTTATACATTGTAAAGGCAAGTTTTGTGCATATAATAAACAATGTGATGGGTATTTAAATGCGTTTGTTAAAACGAGGGAGCTCATATATCAATTTCACAGCAGGTGTCCCAACTCTTTTGTCCTGCACTGTATAATATAACTTACAAGTGCATCGTAAAAAAGAATAAACATATAACTTTGAATTAGCTTAACCATCCATGAGCGTTGCCATTAGAAAATAATTTCCACTAATAGAGTTTCAGGTAGATGGAAAAACTACCTGATGTTGTTGTTATTGTCTGATGCCAGTTCAGAAGGCACATCGATTATTGTAGTGTTATTTTTGTATGTTAGAAAGTAAAGACCGTGGCGCTCATAATACCCGATTTCTCTATAAATACATGTACGTATATTCCCTTTAAACATACGAACAAAGCGAGGGTAGCTTTTTATTTTACTGATTTAAGATAAGAAAGATGAAAAGGGAAATTTCTAGTACGTTTGCATTTAAACGAGGTAGTGGTGCTCGGGGATTTCTAAAGCGATATTATATATATATATAAAGGTATCTCCTTAAAAGGTCTATTTTGCCTACCTTTCAAAGGCTCGTTATAGTTGAATCGCTACATTGCGTCAATTAGCAGTCTTTATGCTGCATCGGTAATAGAGTGATTAAAGCGGGGTTATCTGAAAGGTTCGCTGCGGGTCAAGGCCCGCTATCCATCCAGCTAATACACGTCCTTGACTATTACGTATGGATTCAGCGTCGGGAAATGATCACCTATCGGTAAAACGCCATATTTGGACTGTTACGGAGGATGATTAATCTGGTTGATGCAGTTTTCTCTTAGGCCTAAATTCGTTAAGTTATACAAGACACAGCCCCAACCCACTCAATTTTAAAACCAGTAATAAGAGGGGGGGAAACAACAACAGAATAATGAAAGGAAGCCATAAGCAGGTCCGAGTATCTCGGAATCTGAGCCGCTGTGCCCACCATTTGGATATTACCAGCCGCCGTCCGCGATCGCACATCGCTCACTGTTTTTATTCCTCTCTGCTTCAGCACCATCTTCTCCAGTATCGATTTATTAGGAAAATAATAAGAATCTAAACCTGTAGGATAAACAACCTGTTGTTGTTGTTGTTGTTGATGATGATGATGATGTCTAAGTTTTATCTGCTTTTTTTATTATTGTGAGACGGCTTAATGTTCCTGAGCTTGCTGTCAGTTTTTCGACTAAAGGGGTAAGTGAGGCTATGAATAAAACTGGTGATGAGGAAATGACTCGTGATGCGATGACATCTCCAGTTTTGATCGGCGAGACAGTAGTGGGGACTTACGGAATTGATGGTCTGACGAGGGAAAGAGGAAAAGGGAAAAAAAATTGGAAAAAATGCGTGACTAATTATTATTCATTTATAAAAACGCGGAAGTGATAGAAATTTCTTGGAAATAAAACAAAACTAAAAGTTCTAAGACATTTTTATGTGCTTCCGCACCACTCAAAAGGCTGACAAATCCTTCCACGATTCAAAAGGCTGACAAATCCTTCCCACGATTCAAAAGGCTGACAAATCCTTCCCACGACTCAAAAGGCTGACAAATCCTTCCCACGACTCAAAAGACTGACAAATCCTTCACACGACTCAAAAGACTGACAAATCCTTCCCACGACTCAAAAGACTGACAAATCCTTCCCACGATTCAAAAGGCTGACAAATCCTTCCACGATTCAAAAGGCTGACAAATCCTTCCCACGATTCAAAAGGCTGACAAATCCTTCCCACGACTCAAAAGGCTGACAAATCCTTCCCACGACTCAAAAGACTGACAAATCCTTCACACGACTCAAAAGACTGACAAATCCTTCCCACGACTCAAAAGACTGACAAATCCTTCCCACGACTCAAAAGACTGACAAATCCTTCACACGACTCAAAAGACTGACAAATCCTTCCCACGATTCAAAAAGGCTGACAAATCCTTCCCACGGCTAAAAAGACTAAAAATAATTTGCCGCCTATCCTAAAATACCGAATAAATTTCGACAGAACTAGAACCTTGTTTTATCTCTATGGCTATTGTTTTAGGTGATAAAAGGCTGTTTCAGTGGAAGTAACTGATATTAATAAAGTAACGCTATGAAATTTAAAGGCGAACACCGCAAATAAATAACCTTAGCCACCATCTATAGGATATTTAATTATAGTTTTAAATTACTGGAGTATTCACACGTGCTTCAAAGCAAATGTAAAAAAACAACAACAACAATCTATTATTTTAACATGCATTGTATCTATTCGAAACTTAAAGATGTTGTGACAAGGCGTGGTGCTTGGGAGAAAAATGTCTTCGGGTCAAAATGGGATAGTTTAAAATCCTGCCCGTATTCTGAAGTACCTACACACAGAAATCGGGGCTTGTCGGGTGCGCTACGTTTCGGCCGTGAAAGAGTGACAAAAAATCCGCAGTTACATTAAATTATATTAGATTAATCTTTTTTTTTTTTAAAAAAAAACAACAAAAAACCCACAATGATTTCCCTATACTCAGGACCATTGCTTCTACTGTTTGGTGAGTGCATTGAATTTAAAGTAAAATTGTATCCAAATTAAAAGTGGAGATGTTTAAGGTCTCCCCTAAAGTCTAAATTAATTGGGGTTTTTTTTACAAGCAGCAGATATAATCTAAACTGAAGCGCACGGTCTGATACCCGTGGGTAATGTCGTTCTATGTATGTCCCAGTGTTGTCAGGCAGCAAATCCCAAGAGACTGCCACCGACAATTAGAACCGCACTTTATAGCAGGCTCACACCTGACTAATTCAATTGGTGCATCAGTCTACATTCATCGTGAATGAAGCGATGCGATCATCGTGGCTTTTTACTCCTCAAATGCAGCTTTTAAAGCTGCTAAATTTCTTAAAACTTTAAAGATGCCGGTCAGCCGTTCAGCGAAACCGCCTGACTTTTCTGTGTACAAGAATTCCGTTAACTTTCCAACGTGTCTACGCTTTAATTTTAAACCACGGCGATTGGTGGCGACGTAGCCATTTAAGGATAGTAGGGCAGGTTGTCCGGAAGCGATCGGTTAGTGGTTGGGGGGGTGTTAACCTTGGGTATGAATAGACATCCAGCCTGACCTCGGGACCCACCTCCCAAACGAAGTCAGCGGTCACGACGGTACCAGTCTCTGCAGTGTCCACCAAAATAAAAAAAACAGTTTGCGTCTGAAGTGAACGAAAAGCTCTCGAGAAGGAATGCTTAGAGGTGGGAGATGTGATCCCTCCACCTTTCAAAAACAGGGAACTACTGGAGGGAGAGATCTAATCAGATCTTGAGAGAAACGTTTGAACAAGCGAGGTGAGATATCAACGCACCTGCTATCGACCATACGCACCGGGTTAGGCGTGGAGAGCGGCCTGTACAGAGTTCTAATCCCGAGGCGAGGTCCAAGCCCGCGAGAAGGAGGCGCTGAATGGAATGAATTCAACGAAGTTTGTCTTGAACCTCCGGCATCACGTGGGGACGGACCCCTGACCCAAACGATGGGGGGGGGTAAGAAAACTTAGCCGAGAATCGCAGACACGCGACCTGTAGTTCTTATCCGCCGCTAAAAGATGGCGGCGGTGGCACGGACATCCCTTCGCACCGTGCTTCAGTATCGCCCACGTCGCAACACGATCCATGGATCGTGCCTGTATATGCCCACCCTTTACTTTGTTACACCTTTTCTCGTAAAAAAAAAAACCACCGCCATTTGTCTGCATCAGACCGTTTTACCCTAAAAATGGTGTCCTTGTCAGTCTCGAACCGGATGCACTTCGCTATCGATTATTCTGGAGCCTGCCCTAATTAACCGGTCATCACAACGACAACATCAATAGCAGCGATTAGCTATGCCAGCGTAGAAATCTTTTGGATGATGAAGGACGAAGATAAACCACTTAGATCATTAATTACTACGTAGCGAGAAGCCATTCACCTGTTTTCGTTTTCGAGCAGAGATTAAGGGAAAGGTAACCACGTTCGAGAAAATAGGCCCCTATTTTCCCCCATTGATCGGCTAATATTTGGCTTACGCATTTTTTTTTTTTAAACCGAACGGTAAACGGCCCTCAGGTGCGCGAGAATTGTTGACGTTAGTACTCTCGTTCGGGGACAGCATCTGTATTTATCTCAATAGTCCGCTGGAGGCAAATCCAATTTGTGGGCTGTAGCCCTTCCGGGTTTTTGCGGTGGAACTGTGTCAAATGGACCTGGGTTGGGGGGGGGAATAATATAGAACAGATACAGATAATGGTAGTGATGTACGATATTGTAAGTAAAGATTTACAGGGGTCTTTTCGGATGGAAATATCGAGAGAAGGTTCTGAGGGTGGGGTTGGAAATCTCCGCTGTTAGAGCATAACTTATCTACCCCCTTAAAGACAAAATTAATTATCATTACGTCGAAATCTGTGTTCTGTATTTCCAAGTCTTTAGAGAAAGATTATTATCACTTCTAATTAAACAGCTCAAATAGCAGTAAGTCTTCGATTTCTAATCACCAGTTAAGGCTAGAAAACAACTTTGCCGCAGACAATGTCATACAAAATTGACGAAATTCAGCAACCCCTTTATTTTTTTTAACGTGTGGTGTCTCAAGAATTGAAATTTTGTTAAAGATGAAGTTTAGCATACTAGTTAACCTGGAAACGGGAAGTCATTGTCATTGGTATATGTTATTTTTTAATTGATTTATAATGTACGTACAGCCCTGGTCCGTTATCCTGGCTCCCTGGATATCTTTAAATATGCTTCTTTTACATAGAGCCTTCGATCCAACTGCACAACAGCTTTCCAACAATTGAGCTTCTTCCTCTATTGATCTGATTTCTAAAAAAATTGCCATTTTTAAAAGGCGTTTTTTTTGTTGCAATAATAAATGAACTTAAATTTCCAATTATATTCTAGGCGATTGCTGATCCTTTTTGTAATGGTATAAAAGCTGTCAGAACTTTCCTTTCAGTCTAGAAAATTCTGAAGAAATGCTTAAGGATGGTTTCATGACATTTCCGTGTATTGAAATAGCCATCCATATACCAACATCTCCAGTCAACGGGTGAAGTAGTTTTTCGGCAAAAACATCAATCCTGAATTGTGAAAATATGTATGGAGAGTTGTGTGGGCTATTGTGGTAGACAGCGGATTGGGTCTGATGTGATCAGAAGTTGTTGAAAGGCTTGTTTCCAGTAAAAACTGTTCGCAGGATTATTGGAACAAATAAATGAATTGGGGCTAAACAAAAGGAACTGTCACCAAGGGAAGAATGCGTTTGCTTCAGGTGGGATATCAACTTGAGCATTGGAAGACAGTATTGCAATGATGATATTCCTCTTAATTTAAATCCAGTTGGGATCATATGGACGGTGATGGGGGGTATAGTACCAAAAAAAAAAAAATGAACAAGGAATGGAGAGGAATTGGAAAAGTCGTTAAGGAACTTCGGGAAATATTTTACTGCACAGAAGATTAAGTAAAGCAATGCCATTTAAAATTAAATCAGTAGCTAAAACCAATGACCTTTAGTCGTAATATTAGCATAAAAAAACTACACCGTAGTTCTAACACAGTTGTTTCTGTATTTACCGTCCTTAAGATAAAACTGAGAATTACCGAGTGGACAAAATGGACTGGTCGTGGATGTTCTATTAGCCCTAACCACAGTCGCCAGTCGTTTGTTCTGTTCTTGATCATTTCTCTTACTAAAAGCATTCGACTAAGCCGAAACCACAGCCAAAATCTAATTTGGTTTATTATCATTAGCAACAGAGTGCAATTAATTCCCAGATAATCTGCCCAAGTAGCCAGGGAATTAATTTTTCTCAAATATTTACGTTTCGGCCTATCACGATTTGTCGCATAATTCCTTCTGCCAAGGTTAACTCGGCTTTAAGATAGGGCGGAGTTACTGGTGGCCTTGTACGATACGACCGGCCTGCGCCTCGCGAGTTCCGAACAGCTGGCTTTGTCGGGGTTAACAGGTTCTTCTTTTAAATGCTCACGTGCGAGACCAGCCGCGAGGGAGCGGCTACTGCTATGTACGAGGATAAATTTTTGCCGCAAGCACTAAGTTAGGATTCCTACACCTGAAGGGAGTCAGGAGAAGTCAGAAGTCTGCCGGACAGTAAAGGCTACCGACAATCCGAGAGTAGGGGGGCTGGGCGGGAGACGATCGCGAGATTCTGATCTAAATGAATTAAAGGGCACTCTTACATTTTCGTAAAAAGGTGAAAACAATATGGCTTATTATATTATTATTATTATTATTATTATTATTATTATTATTATTAATGATGTTTTGAGCATTCAATTAATTAAAAGATTTTTTTGTGCTCTCTTGCAAATTAAATATAATAGGATAATATTGCCCAAAGTTATACTTAACCCGTTTTACTTGAATTTTTAATTAACCCTACAATAAGTGCAAAAAGATTTTTTTGAGTTTTATTTTTATTTACTAGCGTATTTTAATAATGAAAATATTTTACATTATTTCATATTCACTTTTATCTTTAATATACATAACTACAACCAAGGAAACGTTAGCTGGAGATGCCCAGTTATGTCCCCTTGGCTCCAGTTTATCAAAAGCTGTAGTTGAGTTGTGTTCCTTTTGTCGCCTGAAAAAATTCTTAATTTTGTCTTTTTTTAAAAATAAAAAAAAAAGAAAAGCAACAAAGAAACATCCACCTCACATAATTCTAAGCATTTAAAAAACAACACAACATATAACTGTTTCGTTTTAGAATGTAAGAGTAGTGATCTTTTATTGAATTCTTTCGCTCGGCGTAAACTCGCATTAAGCAATTCTCTGTGAATAGTTAGTTATGTGTGCGTTTTCAGGTAATTAACTCTGACGAAGTATTTCCTAATGTTGATAAACTTGTCAGCTACATGTGTTAATACATCCCTACTATTTTGTTTCAGGGTTAGGGTTAGTGATCAGGCGGTTCGTCTGAATCAATATGATCACCATACAGCAGCGCGCCATCTTCCACATCTATTACGCCCAACCGAACGCCGCTCGATGCTGTGCACAGCTCTGACGTAATGAGATTCTTGGTCTCTCCTTGACAGGAGCGCCGAGACAGCGCACTAGTCCTTTAAATAAAATCTCGGTAATTTTAGATTTCCAATAGTTTTGAAACAGAGTATCATAATTAAGGTTTTATAAAAAAAAAATGCCATTATTTACGGACTGAATTAAGCGTGCTTATTAACAGGCATTCTGAAGACTAATTATGCAGAGCAGTTTAAAAGTACTCGGTGAAGGTACACACCAAAGCCGCTTTAGGTTATTCTGCATTGTAAACAGCTAAATATAACATTTTTTTTATTTACGAAAATTATAAATTAGCATTAGAAACAACAGCCATATGAAATCGCCGATACCCGTTGCTTATGGAAATCTATTATCAAACCCCAAATTTCCTTTAAAAATACGCTAAACCATGTATAAGAACACGCGATCCATTATTTTTTTAAACGTTTTTATCATTTCTTGCCAAAATTATGAACATAGAAAGTTATCTTAATGGTTGTTACATTTAATTGATGCAGGAAGCCTGTAGTTATCATGCTAATCTAATGCCGGCTGTTAGAGCTAATTTGAATAGCTGTCAGCTCCTACTATGATTTTGTGAAAGCTGGTTACACTCAACAGAAGATAATGTGCAGAGAAACATTTAACTGACTTGGCCATGGACCTTACTAAAGGCCTAGAAACAAAACAGGTTTCTGGTTCAGAAGTCTAGAGCAAACCCCTTTCTTGACAGGTAGCCAATTAACTTTTGACCGTAGTTTCTTTGCAGTTGCCATCATCTCAAGCTCCACCATCAAAACGTAGTTAAGACAGGTTGTTTAATTAGCCGGAAGCAGGCAGAAAGTCTTGGCTTAGAAGTGCCAACAATAAAAGGTGACCTGACTCTGCTGAAACAAAAGAAACACAACATCAGAACGACATGGTGCAGTCTGAAGAGAGCATGTGTGGAATATCTGGTTCTGTGATAAAGGGCAGTGAAGAATACGTTGGGAGTTTGCGTTTTGCCTACGATTAAGCAAGGTGATAGAAATGTGTTAGTATGGGATCGTCCTGCTGGTTATTCGCATGATGGCTCGATAAAAACTGACGGAAGTCTCACAAAGGAAAGATATCATGCTATTATGCAACGCCGTGGAATTCCATCGGAGCATCGTTTGGTAGGTGATGGATTTATACTGCAACAAGATAATTAATGATCCAAAACGCATTGCGACACAGCATCTTGCCTCGAAAGAATCTGCTTACAATCGTGGTTTTGGATCGCTTGTCAGTGTCTGGATTTGGACTTCACTAAACCTTGTGGCGGCTGATCCAGATCGACAAGTCAAGGTAAAAGGTCCAGCCACTGTTGTTCATCCATGGGACACCAATAAAGAGAAATAAGGGGTTATTTATAGAATAATGTCATGAAACGTTACTAAACAGGTAGCCGGAAAGGTGGCCATCTGATGGAGAAGGCTAAAAATGTCTACATTGGCGAATTTAATGAGCTTATATCTTCTGGCTTGTTTTCCTTTTTATCTTTAATGTTTTAGCTAGAAAAAGTGCATTTCTATAAAGAAAAGGTAAAAAAAGAAACATATATCCATATTACATATTGATATTCGATTAATTATAAAAATTCTTTTATTTAAATAGCATCCACCGGTCTTCGTGGCATTCATACCTGTATGTAAAACTGGTATCGTCATTACCATCATATAAGACTGGTGTCTTTATTCTCCGACCAGCTGATGGAATTTTATGAAATCTAAAAAAAAAAAACGTTTGTTACAACCTAACAGAAATAATGGGTGAGAATGTATACTGTTGCTCCATTAGTACAGCGAATGCTCGATTTGCGTGCATCTTTACATTTGATTTCCTGCCAGTCGCGTACCTTCTCTCACCGTACGTTGCTGCATATGAGGGAAGTCGGAGAGCGGGTAGGGAAGACATCTACTTTCAATTAGCGGTCGGCTCGTGTCGCGCGCCCGGGGCAGGTGTCTGGTGAGCTCCCTAAAGTGTGATTCTAAGCAGAGGAGATAGGTAGAAGGCGACTGATCTGTTAAAAAAAATAAATCGCTGCCGTCCGGACCGATTAACGGTGGATACGTGTGGGGTCCACTCATCTTTTGCGTATCGGCGGCATATAATTAATAAGGATTTGTATGGGCGCGACTCGATAGCCGGTCCGTTAATCTTCTTCCCACCGCGGCCTTGAGTCGTTTTTGCTAAATCTACGTTAATCCCTCACCCCACCCACCTTCTGCTTTAGCGGAGAGCGGGATAACCGATCCAGAACATTCGGAATTAAAGTCCGTTTTTGCACGTAAACGAACGCAGCGCCACGCGTTACGTCGAGGTGCGGGTAGCTGACGTAGTTCACAAGTCCGCCACTCAGCGTCGCTCTTCAATTCAAACATGGCCGCCAACGCCATCGCTTCGAATTTGCCTTTCTCGACAGTTGCTTGTAGCTGAACAAACTGAGTCCAAACCCTTCTCTATAGGTGCGAAATGATAAAAATATGACTCATCCATGCAATAGTAACAATAATAACAAAGATGATGAAGATGATGTGGTTGCAGACATATGTATTTTTACTTACCTAGTAAGTAAACATGAAACATTAAATGCATCATTCCTCAGACAATACAACAACAACAACAACAACAGAAAATCTCAGGTAAAATTATTTTTTATTGTCGTGTACGCCACAGATGAACCGTAAATGTGACGTCATCATTGTGC
The DNA here is from genome assembly GCA_018389105.1 of Nautilus pompilius. NCBI lineage: Eukaryota > Metazoa > Mollusca > Cephalopoda > Nautilida > Nautilidae > Nautilus > Nautilus pompilius. The sequence goes on from JACATO010001072.1 coordinate 70,481, forward strand.
GTCCTTCTTTTGTTTAGTGGCATAGCATTGACGCCACTGTTCTGGACGGTTGCTGAGAAAAGGTAGTGGTTGGCATAGAAACCAAAAATTGTTTTATTTAAAAATTATATATATATATTTTTTGTTGTTGTTGTTGTTGTTACATTTGGTAGTTAAGTTAAGTTATTGTACATTAAATAAATTATTTAATTTTAAATATTAAATTTTAAAATGCCCCTCTCATCGCTGCAGGTGAACATGTTACCCATGACCGACCTCGCATCAAACAGCAGTGCACGTATGCTAATTCTTACTGCAATCAGGTGTTCGTTCACCGTAACTCCCTCGGCCATACGTTCCACATTGTACCGCTTTGTGAAACGATCAGAGCAGGGAAATCAGTGAACACCGTTTTCTTTATTGGAGATCGATTGGCGACTAGATAAGTTCTACTTTTAGTCGCATAGATATTTTTTTTCTAAAAAAAAATTCAGACTAATTTTGATAGCACAGGGAACCAGATTGCTTTTGCTTTTCAAAGCGAATGCCGTAATGGGATTTGAAGAACGAATGTCTAAGTTCGGTCGGTCGTCAGACACCCACCGTATCATTTAATTCGGTGAGATTCCACACACACACACAAAAGGTTCTCTCTCTCTCTCCTCTCATCTCTTTCCATCCTCTCCTCTCTCTCTCTCCTCTCTCTCTCTCTCTCTCCTCTCTCTCTCTCTCTCTCCATCTCTCTCTCCCGCTTTCTCTCTCTCCATATCTCTCTCTCTCTCTCCATCTCTCGTTCTCTCTCTCCTCTGTCTCTCTCCATCTCTCTGTCCTCTCTCTCTCTGTCTCTCTCTCCATCTCTCTCTCTCTCTCTATCCATCTCTCTGTCTCTCTCCTCTCTGTCTCTCTCCCATCTCTCTCCCTCTCTCTCGTCTCTCTCCTTCTCTCTCTCTCTCCTCCTCTTCTCTCTCCTCCATCTCTCTCTTCTCTTCCTCTCTGTCACTCTCTCTTCTCTCGCTTCTCTCTATCTCTCTCCCTCTTCCCTCCATCTCTCTCTTCTCTCTCTCTCGCCTCCATCTCTCTCTCCTTTCTCAGTTCAGTCTATGCTTGATACTGATGCGCGATCGGTCGGCAGCAGTCGGTTCTCTAAGTTTTCAGCCATTATCTACAAGACTCGCCACATCCCGACAAATGGATACGAAATTAGCAACTCGCGAGAAGAGATTCGGCAAGCGAAGACAACTCCGCTCCAACAACGATATGAAAACTCGCCGTATTTATACTGCGTCCTGCAGATTTTCTCGTCTACGACAGAGCTATGTTCCCTTGCAGGTTCAGTGTTCAAGGAGAGCCATGAGAGAGAAATCATCTAATTAGCTCCACTTAGCTTGAAGCCATCGTGGCAAAAAAAAAGGAATTGAATTCAGCGCATCTCAGTACATAATCATCCGTTCTGTGCGATGAATTTACTAAATCAGAAATGTATACTAAATATAAACTTTTCTCGCACACACGCACGCACACACACGGCGTAAATAATGATTATTCATGAACTATATTAATTAAAACAGAATTAAATTTAGCGGACCAGAAGAAGTCGAGTTGATGCAGGATTTAAATTAATAACTTGCGGGTCGTTGGACGTCAAACGTCGTTAGATTTTTTAAAACTTTTAATTGTCTCTTTAAAGCATAAAAAGGAGTAAATTGAAGCAGCTAGGACAGATGTAGGATTATTGCATTTACTAACAGATGTTTTATACTAATTTATCAAAATCTACTTCAGATGGAAAATTTTTCTTTTCGCTATTATACTTGCAATATATCTCAGAGAAATGGCAAAAACGCTACATCGGTTCTTTCAGTTTATATTTAATCTATACGGCACAATGATGGCAATTATCCGAGATACTTATCTTTCATCTATTGAAAACCAAGAATTTGCTACTTTTATTGTGGCAGATCTGACCAAAATAGGTTGGTAAATGAAGAGCCACGGAAAATCCTCCTATCCGAAACAACTAATTATAAGAATCTTACGTATTCCAACAACTTTTTTTGGAAAATCCACCTGTCGTCCACTAGACGAACTGTTTAACTTCCGACTCCATTTCGAACCGGAAGGTTGGAACTACAGGCCAAATGTTTTACTGCCGTATGACCGGAAGTAAATTAGCGAATTTTCTAAGCTAGATATTGTTTGACTTGAAAGTAGCCATTTTCTACTGATGAAATCCTACGCATCCGGTGATATTAGGAACTGGATGACGTGACATTCAAAGCTGAACACCGGATGGTTTTTGTTAAAGAAGCAAAAAAAAATATATTCAAACCAATTGGTAGTGCTGCTGGAGTCTGCAAAAGCTGCTGTGCGTCTTGAGGGAAGTGGGAGGAACGATAAGTCGATGATTTCAAAAATAACAAAAACAAATTTGACTTTTAAGAGGGATTAGAAATAAAGAATCTAACATTTAAATTATAAATGAAGTTCAGTGTTCTTGTCATTCTTATTGCGTCGTACACGTGTTTCAGAGGTGAGAAAGCGTAGTAGTGTCGCGGTTATCCTATAGAGGGCGTTGTGTGTTCTGCGTCACGAAGTGCCTTGGTAGTGCCGCTTTTGGAAGAGAAATCCCTGCTAAAACTCTTTCTTCTTAGAAATAAGAGGAAGCTCATACAACCGGGTGATGAAGAAGAGCGACCAGAAACCAAAAATGGAGAGATACGCCAAACCAAGCTGACTGTGAATCGAACCCACCCGCTCCCCAACCTTTTTGGATTTTATCATTGTTTAGAGAAAAGAATAGCAGATGTGTATCTTTCTTCCTTCTGCTTACCAACTCGCAAGTCCTATAACTGTTCTATCACTTACTGCCATTGACGTCAGCGCTGCAGCCAGGAAATCAGCGTTTTAGAATTACTACAACGAGTTCATCTAAGTTCAGATATCTCTAGCGGTTCCTTAAAGCGGTTGGTAGTGAAAAAAAACATATTTACTGCAGCGACGCGGGAGAATAAGTGTCAGTCGCCGACACGGAGAACAGTTCCATCAGTGGCAGCCACAAATATACTATGAAGGTCAGCAGCGAGGTGACCACCCCCTAGGGCGCCACGGCGCTAAGGCCAACAACTCGGACGGTAAAGCCGAGGTTGTGCCAGCAAATGTTCAGCAAAACGAAGAACAGCGTATACATTGGAGAAGGGTTAAAACAAAAACAAACAAACGATTGGCTGTTTGATTTAATCTGTTAATTAACAGCAGAAAAGCGAAAGTTTGCCAGGCCCAAAAGAGAAACCCGTGGCACTGTCGGAAAGGGGTTAAGGTTCTTTAATCGTCAGCTGACCGTGGTGAACCGTCTGCTCAGTTTTAGTCGCACTGAAGGAGCAGACAACTCCCAGGACTGCGCGCAACTATTATTAAAGTTGAGGGCGGGCATTGTCGGGATCTGGTCGAGAAGAATGACGTCACGGGACGGCGTCATCGCGGAGAAACTCGCAACGGTCGAGAGCGCACCTGCAGTCGTAGGTGGCGCCGGCCGGATGTGGCCGAACCTCTCTTGACGATATTCGCCTCGCCTTCATTTTCAGCCCCTCCCCCCAACCACCACCGGTAACCCAGTAGAAAACCGGCGTTGGTTAGAGGAGGTGGATGGGGAGAGGAGGGACTTCGGTGCCAGTCTTTGCGTCGATCAGTACCAGTCAGTGAACTTTAAATCGATGAAATGAGAACGATTGCGGATCTTCCAGCTTCCATGGTTACCGGCGAAGCGCGATCACGAGTTTTGGCGGACTTCCAGTCGGTCGGCGATGCTCTAGGTAAACCCTGCATCACTTAACCGACGCTAGGAAATTAACGTCTCGTTCCCAGGAAGATCTAACTTAATGCCTGGATACGACAACAAAACGGCCGAAGATCATTCTTGCTGAGCAAGTCCGTATTACACCTCCATAGAATATTCACTTATTACCTCGGTGGTAAAACCTTCGCGCCTGATTTCTTGGAAGTCACCCGAAAAAAAAAACAATTAGTAACTTCCCCGAGATGCTAAAAGCGCAGGTAAGTAATTACCGCTCATGTAATTCCTAATTAAACATAAGGAAGAACTATAACAGACGCCATACGCTTCCTCTTTATTACCAAAGTCCAAAGCGTATTGTATCCATAGCAACTAATCTACACATTTAATTTGGAATTACTCTTTTCTCCTCAAGAAATATCCACCCGGACTCTCTCACTGTCTCTATCTGGTATAGTTTCGCTATCCCCCTCTAACCCTAGTTGCCATCCTTCCCTAAAAACCCAATTTTATTGAGAAAACAGATGCGCTTAAGGGAACCGTAATTCCGCAACAGGGACAGTAGCAAGACCGACAGCAGCGTCGATAGTTTCCGTAAAATGCTTGGATTTCACCACGAATGCACACAGAGTCGTTAACACGGAGCCGGCCGGGTTGATAACTGTTGAGGAAGGCCAATCACCTGAATCACCGGCAGTGATGGTTAACGCCCCCGCCTGGTTTTACGACGACAAGAGTTGTCTATCCTTAGTCCCAAATGGAGAAATTCGACGCCGTCCGTGATACTGTAGCTGGACATCTTGAGATCCTGGCGATTATTAGGTTATGTATATTGCGCTCGACTCCAATGGACCCAACCGTTGTGATGTGAAAACTAATTCCAGGAATATTCCCAGCAACATCTTCGGGATGTAGACGGGCGAGAAATGCGCGAGACATTGTTGAATTATCTCGTACCCTTCGGAGTCAACCAGCTCGGGTTCTTGTTGGGTTTAAGACCCTCGGTCCACAGAAAGAAAGGGCTCTTGGCCCTTCGCTGGCTCAGAAACCCGATTGGGCTTGACAGTTAATGGCTACGAACGATAGCCTTCCTTAGTGAGATGAGATTGGCTACGTTTCCGAGATATTCCCGGACGGAAGTGTAAATCGCCGTCTAACGCGCCAACGGATATGGTTTTTTTTTTTATTTATTTTTAGGGTAATAATAATAATAATAATAATAATAATAATAATAATAATAATAATAATAATAAGACAAACCCAGGAAAAGTGGTACCAAGGTAAAAAAGTCTCCGAAAATAATCAGAGCTGTACTGTCAGTGTATGTCTCCATCTCTCTCTCCTCTCTCTCTCTCTCCTCTCTCTCTCTCCATCTCTCTCTCTCTCTCTCTCTCTCTCTCTCTCTCTCTCTTCTCTCTCTCTCTCTCTCTCTCTCTCTCTCTCTCTCTGTCCTCTCTGTATATCTCTCTCTCTCCCCATCATCATCATCATCTCTCTCTCGCTCTCTCTCTCTCTCTCTCTCTCTGTTTGGAACGGCACGGTATTTCCTGCCAAAGATTTGTCTACCACATGCAAAAATAAAACGTTTCGGTAGAGACTTTCTACACCCTAATCCCTGCCATTCGCCTCGTTCCACTGGAGTAGTGGGAGCGGCGGTACGATACCGGCCCGTCACCGTCATAAACCATCTACGCGGAAGTTCTGCCGACGGTGGAAAGCCATCGTCATGGTTGGGGCGGCCGTCATATTTCACAGGTTGGGGGGGGAAGAAAAAACAGATAAACCAGCCCAATTTAAGAAACTTGAGCGGTGAAAAGACAAAGAATTATAGCGCCACTTTGTAATCTATGTAGAAACCAATTGACTGTGTGTATCTGAGTGTCCCGTTGAGATCATCCCTGATTAGTTTTAAGAATTCTAATTTGAAACAGCAATCGATGTCTGTTCGAGATCCAGCGGCTTGTCCGCCGTACAGCCACTAAGCATTTTTATCGATTCGGCTGCGACCAAAAAATCTGGCTGTCGCTAAGAGAAAGGAAAAGAATCCGGGTGTCGTTCATTCCATTAACGTCGGCGGATTATCAAAGAATTTATGCTGGAGCAACGAGAGTTCAAATGCCTCGCGCCAGCAGCGAAGCGATTTTATTGGTCAAATTAAACGCAACAACAAAATGCCGCCGAAGTTGGCAAATCAAATTAGAGCGAATCCTAATGATTTTAATGGGATTTTCTTTTTAGTTTGTGTACACAAACAGGATTCTAAAAAAACACAACAGAAAACAAACGTCCAATGGCGGAAGCGGAATCATTTACTGCGCTACTAAGGGAGAAAAAAACAAAAACAAGGGAGATAACTCTATGTAGACCTTTTCTTTCCAATCGCTCTCTTCGCATTAAGCCATCCCAATTCTGAAGGGGGATCCATAAACAACGCAAAGAAAAATATATATATTTTTTTAAAAAGATAGAAAAGTGTGAAAGATTCTTGGGATTGCACGTCTAAAAGTTATCCTTGACCTTCTGGTGTAAGACATATGTAGTGGACAGTTGGTCCCCATGGAGTCCGAGTTTGCATACATTAGACGAACATTGCTTAGAAGTAAACTTCAGATCACTCGTCCCGTGACCCATAGGTCGTTGGGGGAACCTTGAGTTGTGTGTCCAGGGCATTTTACAAGTAGGCTGAGCCAATCTCTCGCAAGGCTGACAGTCGAGGTGAATGCCAGCATCCAGAGAAAGGTCGCACAGCTGTTACGGGGATTTGGTCCTCGTTAGCAGCTCGCAACTCCAAACCCACCGGGATCGAACCCGCGACACAAGGATATTGAGGAGAGAGCTCGATACCCACTGCGCCACAACGCCATCTGCAAGTAAACTTATCCCCTTCTCAAATATAAATCTTTTATCTTCGTAGTGAGTACATAAAAGAAAACCGTTGTCAGGCTTCCGGAGAAATAATCAAAACGACGAGGAGAGACGCAATTTGTTGTCTGGATACCTAATAGTTATCTTTCCGATTACTTAATATCCTCGGTTTTCATTGTACAGCGAATACTCGTGATTGGTTCTGACGAATGCCTGATGGTGTTAGTGCAAGCTAACTCTTCCGATCAAGGAAGTGGCGGCTTAGTATGTAGAGCAGGACTGCGTTGAGATTGCTCGGATCTAACTTGCCAAGTTGTATCGGACCGCATGAGTTAGGGAACACAACCGCGATGGCCTGATACAAAATTCCGATGCCACCCTGGCCATAAAACCGGCCACAGCACTCGTTTGTGCGAGCCTATTCCGTCCGCGTTTAAATTCCGCATTTACCGTAACTGCGTCTAATAGCCCTTCTGGCTTCTTGGTTCCGCCAGGCGGCTGATTAACGGCCGTAGTCCGCCAGGATTCGAGCTGTGGGGTGGGGGGAACAAATCGTCATACCGTTTAATCTCAAGGGATCCCTTGGCAAAGATTTGGCTGCGGGTTGCTGAAACTTACCCGATTCTTTCGTACGCCGGGTCCGCGGGCGTTAATCGGTGAAAACCCTCTTATTATTATGGTTGATCATCACCTCTCCCCTCCGGGTGGAGAAGCCTTAGAGGGTCTTGATCGAAAGCGATGATTGTGGACGGATGGTTCCGAAACTGATCCGGCGGCAAGTAATGGCGACTTCCTGTACAGTTATACGAGTTTAGATTATTAGAAAGTGATGGATAGAACCGGAGATGATAATGCCGGCTGCTGCATCGTCAGAGCAGCAAAGCGTGTGCAGAGAAGAAGAAGAAAAAAAAGTGCTTTTATAAAGCTGTGTCAGCTTGAATACAAAACTGTAAGAAAGTGAAAGTACGGCTCCCAGGTTATTTATTAAATGTGGCTGGGAGAGACCGCAGATATCATTCCCGATCCAGTGGTGCGACGGAAGTCCCTTTGGGTGATTTAGAGTGACTGCGCATGCGTGTCTCGCTTCAAATTCCATTTCGCCGGTTGTTATTTTATTCCTCATCCCGGGTTTCTAACGGCAGGCATTGAGCGGTCGGCCTACGGAAACCCACCGACATCATTCCTTCTGATGTCTGGGGTTCGATACGGTTTTAGAGTAACTGAATGCAAGCAGAGTCTATAGACTGACGAAATTCCGCGTCTCTATGCAAACATCTATTCGCATTGAAATCCGCCAATTAAGTTGTCGCGTCATACGCCGGTCTCAACAACGGAAATATCCCGTGGAGGGAGCGCCTAGAGCCACGGTCATTGCTTAGAGGGCGTTGCCTATCCCCGCCCCACGAAGGATCCACGGGAAGAGCTCTTATCACTTGGCTTCCGAAGCCTAAGCCCTTTTGCTACAAATGCTAATAACGGATTACCGACGTAAAGCTCGAATCAGATTTCGATAATGGCGGCTACATGGTGGTACCATCCGCGCCACCACCCGGCGCTCCGGTTAACTAAGCTGACATTCACCGAAAGGAAAACCCCTGTGCAAAGACGCCCAACTGTCATCCGCAACTAAATGATTAGGCGGCTTACGACCGAAATGGTTTGTTCAGTCAAATATCCAGTGGGTAAGCTGAGACGGTGGTCAGGCTGTGCAGATAAACGGTTATCAACAGCCATCTGTCTCGAGTATCCCAGGGGGAGGGGAGACAACTGTTTTCTGCAAACCGTGAACCATGGAAACAAAATGGTGGGGGGGGAGACAATGAGTTGAAACTCTAGAAACAGGGAACTGCGTCACAAAAGAAAGATGCTGTTGGTCTCCTAGGTTACTCCCCCACGCGTTAAAATGTAACTTGAACAGCTTCGGATACGCGAACTTCGTCGATTCCCTCCGTAAAATGCATGAATAAATTAAATGATGCACAGAATGGGAGCCATAAATCGTCCGTACGAAACTGATGAGCTCGTACTAAAAGCTGGATATGGCTCGTGCGCGTTTAACCAGATACAGAAGAACACTATCTACTTATTAAACGTTTTGGTTCTGTCCCATCCCCAGTTCTAACGCACACCTCCTTTAACCTGTCGATTGTCCGGCTTCATTCACATCCTTGCCGCCTGCCGGCTGGTAAAACGATAGCCACGGAGCCAATGAAAACAGCGGAACGGAAGCGAAACTGACGGAATAGCAAAAGAGGCGAAAACATTAAAAGACTTTAGAGATCCGCCTGTCCCGCCAATATATGGGTGGGGGGTAAAGAAAGTTATAAAGGTATATTATTTTGTAGTAGAAGCCAAGCCAGACAGCGCTCACTCTTGGTGGAAGGGGGGGGGAGAAACATTCACAAAAAATACTGTGAACTTACCTGGTTAAAGTTTAGAACCACGTCGCCCATCGAGAGGTCAACAAATGTTCGTAGCCTCTCGGTGCAGTAATCGCTTCTCCTTCGGGTGAATTCTGTCTTTTGTTGTTTTAAAAATAAAAGAAAGCACAGTAACAGTCATAGAAAACAATTCGGGTATAAAACAGGCGGAGGGATCTTTCGTCTCCCCTGCCTACGGTCAGACGTAGAACTCCGTGTTGGAGAGAGTGCAGATTTCCGGGGTCGACCGTCTCTTCAGAAGGCGCCTTGTCGTCTCCACATCCTCCTCTTTCTGAGGTTCTTCGTTATTCTTGTAGTGGAAGTTTTTCACGCACCGGAAGATGATGTAGACGAGGCAGGCCACGAGAATGATCGTCCCCAGCGATAGGATGATGGCGAAGCGAAGTTTCTCCAGCATGTGCTTGTCCATCGACAGCCGCCTGTAGTACTCCTGGGCCGGCGAATACCCCATCGAGGGCTCCATGGTGAGGGAATGTTCTCAGCGTCTCTTTCCGTGAACCACCGAAAACCAGGTGGACGTCGAATTGCATAATACAGACGGGGAGAGAAGTAAATTCCCCCGAAACGTCTCTGTCAGCACTGGAGCAGCGCTCCGAGGATCTGCGACCCCGGCCTTCGCTCGGACGCGTTCGGCGAGAAGCGGGTGGCGACGAAGGAGCGAAAGGACCATCAAGGGGATCGACAACAGTCGGAATTCCTCCCACACACCCCCCACCCAACCCGGCCCCCCAACAGCCTTCGGTTTCCTCGACCCTCCGCGCTACCGATATTTACCGGAGTTTCCTTCTCTCTCTCTCTTCTAAAATCGCGACATCGATGGATGATGCGCAGTCCTCAGTCTCATAACGACAGCGGTGGGGGAGCGGCTTCCGTGTTTGGGAGAGATAGATTTGTGGGGGGGGTAAGGGGTGGTGGTGGATGGATGGGGGGGAGAAAATCCCGTAATTATCCGTCCGAAGGAGATGTGTGTGTACTCCGATCTCTCTGCGGGCGCACAGATCGTAAACCTGTATCGCCCGCGCCGTCCGCCAGCGCGCGACTAGAATTCCGTTTCGCAATCAATTTCACGTAGTTCCCAGCTGATGTTGTTGTCGATCCTCTCACGGCGGCGTCAATCGGCGGATTTCTGAAAACTCGAACCGCGGCGATCTACAACACGTGAGCCGTCGACCTGTCGGCATTAATTAAGTTAATGACCGCCCGCCGTGGCACGACCATTTTAGTATTTCCCCTCCCCTCACCTGGAAATTACCAATCAGTTACAGACGTGCTTCTTCCTCTCCCCAACAGTCCCGTCTGTCCAACACAGCGTACTGACGGCCGACAATGGCGAGCTGGCTACAGCGTGTGCAAGAAATGCGCGACATCGCATACATGTTGAATCTCAAAGATCTTCTTCATTGGGAGTTTTAAATATACTGTTACCATAAGTTACACGGCGGTTTGGTTTAACGGTACTGCACACCTCTCTTCGGTCTGATGTGACTAGAGGCGCGCATGAGTTCACTTTCCGGTTCTTTCGCTCTACGTTCAGTAAAGCAGAACCCTGATCGCCCGCGGTGCAAATCTCCAGGTTCAGGTCACCGGTATCCCGCTCCCGAGTCGTATACCTGTCTCTGCGGTTTACTTGGCTAGAAGCTGGCTATTAGCTTCCGCCAATGCTGGAAGGTTGGAAGAAGAGCGTCCATAATCGGGTAGCACCTGGTAATCAGAATGTTGAGCACCGCAGGGTTTCTGCCATGCAAGTCCGACACGTATTGGGTCGGAGTACGTGAATTCCTCTCCTCTGTCCTACCTCAGAAAAAAGAGCCTCTTAGTGAAGCAGTTAGTCAGTACCTCCACAAGACACGCCGGCAGTATAGGCTAGGTACCCGCCGGCGCGCTCAAGCCAGACAGATCGTACAGGCCCTCAGAAGACAGAAGAACTCTCCCGTGTCGGGTATTCAGAAGCTTTCCGGATGTCTAAACACTCTTCTTCGCAGAAATCGGCATTACTTTTCCCAGCCTTGGGGTAAATCCACGCACTATAAATCCAATAACCAGGTCCAGTCATGTGTGCGAAGTTCTGGCTTTACCGTTTCCCAGATTAGCGATTCTTTAGCATATCGCAGAGCTGGCTGGAAACTTCCTACCCGCTGTTGAACTTCACCAAACCGGACGACGTCGGGTTCTCCTAACTGATAGCAATACTATTGTTTTAAAAGACAGCACAAACGGAGCTGAGAACCTCCACAATCGCTCGAAGAATTTCAGAAATGATAACAACAGATAGCCATAGGCCTCGCAGTGGCTGGCAGGTGTGTGTGTGTGTGAGTGACGACATCCTTGCAGGACCGCAAGCGCCCTGTAACTTCCTACCTTTACGTGTCACGTGACGGCGTCAGATCCTCCGTTAAGATCTGCCGGACCGGGTCTCTACAAGCTATCCTCTGGTTATCACTAACAAAGGGATTACCGGCTGTTTGCCCATCCGCCGCCAGTCCTCGTTCCTGTGCAGCCAGCTGTTATTCCTGTGACGATGGTTTTGATGCGCTGTCGGTTAAGAATGTTGGGGGGCTGTATCTCCGATTTTCTTCATGCCAGATGCACCGATAAGTTTGCCGCATGAGCCGGCCACATTCTACGGCCAATTGTAGCACCAAGTTGTTACAGCCTCTTGACCGGCAGGCCCTTAGGGGACAATGTAGGCCCCTTATCGTTCAGCGCTGTGAGGGACTTCGTCCAGGCCAGAGGAACTTTCACTCAACCATGGGATTGCTGATTGGCCAAAACCCCTTTTTCTTCTCTTTCGCCCCCCCCACAACCATCTCGGAGGAGTTCTTTGGAAAGCTTTTCATAACTTTCGAAACGGGCTAGCAGTGGTGGGTGATCTCTGTGTGGCTGAAGGGGCGGCGCAGGATCTTCCGGAATACAGTCAGACAGGTCGTTAACCGGAAGGGAAGACGCCGTCTGGACTATATGCGTGCCTGGAGAAATAAATCTGGCAAGCATGGGTCTTCTTATTGAAAGACGCATGGACTATGAACTGATTAGCCCCACTACTCATGCGCCACGGAGACGGAGATAATGGCAAAAGAGGGTAATTCCATTAACTCGTTATCGCGCACTCGATGGCATTAAACACCGAGATACTATAACATGCAATTTCGCTGTTTCCATGGTTTCATTTGGAGCATATTCGCGTACAAATGCGCTATCATCTGGTAATATACTTTTTTTCGAATTTCACCGTTTTTCTAATGCATTATCCAGAAAATCGTTAATTAACGCGCTGGTTTCGAGTTGCTCTTTAATGACACCCTCTTTCCAAAGTTAAAAAATGGAGTATTCTCCAGTGGGTGGGGGGAGGGTGAGGAGCAGGAGGAAGATTTTGAAATTGCAGTTGATTTAAAAAAAAAATTGGAAGGAAAGCCGCCACAGAGATGTTACCCGGTCACGTAACCTGTAATGGGATACGCAGTGGAGCAGCTGGACTGGAGATACAACGTTCTTCACGGAACAGGTGTCTTCTGGTCGTATACGTGTCTCAGACAGATTTATTCAGCCCTGAGAAAATCATAAAGGGATTTGCCAGCTTTCAGAAGTGTTCATGCTTTGAGATCATTTATTTTCCAAAATTGATTGATTTTTGGATCAGTGGAACATTTTCTCGAAAATGGAATCTCTCTCTCTCTCTCTCTCTCTCTGTGTACTGACGTCATCTCTCTATCTTTCTGTGTGTGTGTACAGACGTCATCTCTCTATCTTCTCTCCTCTCTCTCTGTGTTACTGACGTCATCTCTCTATCTCTCTCTCTGTGTACTGACGTCATCTCTCTATCTTTGTGTGTGTGTGTACAGACGTCATCTCTCTCTGTGTGCTGACATCATCTCTCTCTGTGTACTGACGTCATCTCTCTATCTTTCTGTGTGTGTGTGTACAGACGTCATCTCTCTCTGTGTACTGAGGTCATCTCTCTCTGTGTACTGACATCATCTCTCTCTCTCTCTGTGTACTGACGTCATCTCTCTATCTTTCTGTGTGTGTGTGTACAGACGTCATCTCTCTCTATGTGTACTGACGTCATCTCTCTATCTCTCTCTCTCTCTGTGTACTGAGGTCATCTCTCTCTATGTGTACTGACGTCATCTCTCTATCTCTCTCTCTGTGTACTGACGTCATCTCTCTCTGTGTACTGACGTAATCTCTCTCTGTGTACTGACGTCATCTCTCTCTCTCTCAGTAATCTAATAAACCAGTCCCCTTAACGAAGCATGCGAATAATCAAGTGAATAATGCTATTTGCTAGATTATGGTTCATTCTGTCAACTGGACCACGATACGTATTCATTTTACTTTTAATGTCTTCTTGGTTCCGATGCCGATTTAGTTATAATTTTTTTTTTCTGATATAAAAGTCTTCATCACTTGGATAAGTTAAGATATAGTATTTAAAAAAAAAACAAATAACAAAGTTTACAATGATCAGTTTAGCAGCGGTTGCGAGCTCTCGCGGCGATTTTCTTACGCTCTAAGAACGGTCACTCCGGCGAGAAAACAGCTTACCAGGGCAACTGGTCCTTTAATTTTCGTTCCAGTGTCAGAATGAAGCGCAGTAACGCAGGCCCTTTACTTAAAGATAGTAAATGACAGTTGCTCATATTATCTTTAAATATGTAAGATTAGCCTCTCCCGACTTGCCGGCGTGGCACGATCAAGGTAATAAGGTTAGGGAAATTCGAGATATGGATCAGGCAAGATTAAAGGTAAAGCGGGAAGCGAAATCAAGCCCTTGTTATTTCGCTGAACGCATTTTTCTCGGATAAACGAAGGAAGAAAATTAAAGCGGGTCTACTGAGCAATCGCTATCGATTTCTGACAAAGCATCTTTAAGACGGAGGTAAACGCATGCCGTGGCATCCTTGAACAGTGCGTATAAAGGGGAATGAAAACAGCAGTCATCTGGTCGTTATCGTTGATGCGTGCAGAGTGCGATTAGGGTTGGGTAATACATGTGTTGAATGGTGTGGTCGGTTTAAGACGACCCCAACCCCACCCCGTGCACGCTATAGGGCTTCACGGCGGGAGAGAAGTGGCAGATAGCAGCATCTTTCTGCAGCCGGCGTCTTCAAAACTGCTGAGTGTTTAGTTGAACGGAGGCAAGAGGCTGTTTGTTTTCGAGATCGAAATAAGGCGCAACTTGCTGGAATCTTGATCCGTCGGAGAGAAGAACGGCCGGCCAGAACTGTGAACAGTTGCTCGCCACCCCCTGAGCTCGGTCGCCGACACCTGTAAGCAGTGGACTGTGTCGAGACACTCGCTCTTGAGAGCTGCTGTCGCGCTCGTCTGATGCTGATGCCCAGTATATACAGAACAGCGAGATCTGTAGTTTATAAACAGCAAGGTCCATGCCAAACACGACTGAGAGAAAGTGCGGGAGACAAAAAAACATGGGGGGGCACTGTCAGAACTACTTGCCGTCGAAAGTGCTGCGTATTTACACCAGTCGGCGAAATTGACAAGAACAGCGCAGCCGCATCACGACAACCCAACCCCCCCAACACACACGTGACCAGTACCGACATCCGTCTGTCGTCGTCTCGCTGTATCAGCAAAGAAGTACCGGCGATGCTCTGAGCAGACCACCAGAAAACCGTTCTGAATACCTTGGGATGAAATTGAGACATTCTCGCATTTAGTCGGTTTTCTCTTTGATGTGGCCGACAATTTAGCATACCACGGTATGGTGTAGCATAAAGTCAAGGGGCTATTTACACTGAAATGTCAACGTGATGGCTGCACTCCAGTTCAGTACATCGGTGAGATGGAGTTGGCGTTACTCGGGCGATGCTTGATGCGGCTTGATGCCCTGATGTTCTGTCAGGCCGGAAGATTGGGCAACAGGCTGCTACACAAACGACGGGGTATACTGATACATCGAAAACGTTTCTGTTGCAACACTGTTCTAGTATCACGAAGAAAGGTCAAACTGCATCCTCTGTATTCGTCTAGAATTCTGCTTTAGCGGTATAAGTAGGAAATAATTAAAGTTTGCGGCTGCATTTTGGTGTTTAGTTAATCTGATTGATGTACTTATTTATTTAATTAAGTGCCGTACACCGTTAAAGATGAAGTAGAGAACGAATAATGTTTAGAGAGATTTCATGGTAAATATTAGCACAACGGGAATTGATGAAGAACAACAAACAGCCAACTTTTTGATGAAGGACGCAAAAACAGATTGTTTCTGGAGAAGAGACGAAGGAACCGCACGGACAGTTTAAAGGAAAACGAAAGTCTACACAGCTTCAGGATTTCTCTTTTAAACCAGTATTTATGATTTAAATTATATGCTAAAATTATCCATCAGAAATTATCAAAACTAGTAAAAACACGCACAAGTTCTTATTCCCATACTGTCAAGGCGGTCATTTCGAAGTTTTAAGCTTCCTTGAAATAAGAGTAGATGAAGCAGTCGTTTAAAAACTTAATACGGAAGCCACATATCAGCCATTTTCCCACTACCCGGACATCCGGACATGTGGCACACGCGCACACACACCCACGAGGTACATTAAGCTATCTGCGGATAACGAACTTTGTTAAAGGTCTTTGTAATCTTACCCATTTCATTTTTAACAACCCTCCTGCGGGAGTCTGTTCTGTCCAGTGGGTAGTGATTGATCCGACTTTAAAAAAAAAACAAAAAAAACGTACAGTATATTTCCGAACTCTTCTGCTAAAAATCGATAATAGCAGGAAAGCGAGTGACAGTGCGTGGTAGGTAACAAGCAGTTATTGCCAGTCACTTTGCGGTTACCTCCCTTCAGATAGTGGCTGCTCTGTCAATAACCACAGAATTACCTACCATCTGCCTGGGTGAAAGCTAGGATGATGTTTCCTCCTCTACCTTTTGTCTTAATATATTTGCATCCCGTCTTTTCCCCAGTTGTCTTAATATATTTGCATCCCGTCTTTTCCCCAGTTGTCTTAATATATTTGCATCCCGTCTTTTCCCCAGTTGTCTTAATATATTTGCATCCCGTCTTTTCCCCAGTTGTCTTAATATATTTGCATCCCGTCTTTTCCCCAGTTCCATAGCAGCCTTCCAAAAAAACACGCTGACTTTCGTTGTCAGAAATAATGGTAGGTGGTGGACCCTTCAGCGTACCTGCTAGTACGACCCCTATTGAAGACTGACTGGGTTAGGTGAACCCCCCCCCCACCATTGATACCATTAGCATGGTTCCTTCTGGCACGTTTGTACCTAATCCGTCGACTGTGGATTGATTGCCTCCGGAAGCCAAGTATGAGAGTTCTAGTTCGGAAGCTTTCTATTCTCTGCTGAAATCCGAAATGTTGGCCGCAGGAACGGTCACTAACGTTAATCATATCTGTTTGGCGGTGCGGGAAGAAAACGCATTCTGCAAAGATGTCACAATTCTTATTTCTTTCAGAGAATACGAGTTCTTGCTTCCAATCTCAGCAGCTAAACTCTTCATTACAGGATTTATTACATACTTTAGGCATGAGTAGGAATAGCTTGCTTGGATTAATAGATTGCAGATGCAGATCTTATAAGTGATATATCCAATTATAAAACGACTTATTTTATTCGTTGACCCAGCTACAAAGCCGAAATCTAGATGGTTATCGCGAACGCGTCGCCTGGAAGAATTCGTGATCGCTATTAACGTAGAGTACCTCATAAAAAGTGGATCATTATAAGGTTTGGTCTCCAATTAAAAGCTCCATTGTGCCGTTTTAATCAATTTAAAATTTTTAAAAACTGCTTTTATATGTACTGTATATTAATAAATCGACGGTTTAATTTCGTTTACATTTACTGAGCTGCTATAAGCTTAATTAGATTCGGAATTTAAAAATCATATCAGCAACCAACTGTTCGTAATGTCGGTATCAAGCTCCAGCAGCACATCTTCTGTCTAATGGCGCTGCGTTTGACTGGTCTCCGCCTTTAACGAACGGTCACTGTGTGGAAGCCTTTATCAGAGGTTAAAGCTCCAAGAAGAAAGATGGAAGCTTCTTGTGATGCTATCTTCCCTACGCCGCGACATCGTCCTGACAGCTGCAACACATTAACGGACGACTTGGCGGCCACTTCCATCTTCGCAAGATGAGGCAAATCTGTCGACGAGACAAAAGTCCGCCCCCCTTTTCCAACGGAAGATTCCCCGTTACCGGGTTCTTGAACCGTCGTTTCCGTTAGATGAGCCGTGTCGTTCGCAAGGGAGATCAACGCTCCTCTACTGCGGGGCTGAAAAATGGTAAACGGAAGCGCAGCGATCAGAGCAAAGCGACAACTTCCGTGCTACAGAACCGAATCGCCAGCGCGGCTTTAAAATCTAACTCACGACAGGTGCAAAATTCCCAAAATATAACAAAAACAGAAAAATAATTAGCTCAGAATCAATTTACTGCATGAGTAGATGTAGAGAGGTAATTAAGTTTTGCACATCTACAGTGATGGTCGGACGTTTTTGGTGAAACTCTAGAAATATCAGTAGCAAAATGCATCATCAAATCCTGCTTTGGCACCGTTTCCATGACCACTTCTAAATGTCTGAGTTTGGAGACTTACAATGCAGTCCCACCAGCCGCCGTGTTTTGTATATGAGGTCTTTCCGGAGATCGTGTATTTGTATGTTCGATTTTAAATGTTCATTTTTTTCGGTATTTCCTTTTGTCTATATTTTCTTCGAGTACGGGGAAAGCTGAAGCAAGTTTTATCAATCAGACGCATAAAATTCTAGGCTGATGGGAAACCTCTGGCCACGGCTGCAGAGCTCGTAGCCGGTCTGGCGAGATGGTGGTCGGCGATTTTTCAGCCGCTAGGTGGCTGTTGCGGCCACGAAGCTAAATCACGAAGAATTCGTGAACAAACGAGATCAACGTGCAGACGGATTAATTTACAGATGTTTTATATTTCTGGATACCCGTAATAAACTGCTTCATAAGCTATCACGACGTGATAATAACCTGTAGCCTGAAAAATTCTTCATTAGTAGAAAACTTGTTAGGAAGATGTAAATTACCAGAAATAATGATGGCCTAATGGAAACACAAGATTTGAATCTATTTTAATTCGATAGTTTTAATTTTATTCTGCCTTAACGTAAGGTGCGTCCATAATAATGCAATAGGTATCTCCAAAAAAGTAATTGTTTGTTAATATTACATCTACCAGTCCTTTTATTATTCTTTTTTAAAATTTAATAAACATTTCTGTACTGGAAATAATTTAATAAATTTGACACAGATATTCCTTTCAAAACGCTCAATTTCAGGGGAATTTAGAGATATCAATAGTTATCTAATTCTTAGCGATATTTCTAGTCGATTTTGTCCTTTCTAAGTGAATTAATTTTTTTTTCCTCTTTTTCTAAGACTTTCAAATAAATCATGTTTTGCGGAACAGCATTACTGCAGCGATTCCCTTGTTTCTCACATATTGCCTTTCCGTTCCAGTTAAGGGCATAAAGAAATATCTTTTCCGTTATTTTGTTTTGTCTCAATTTTGAAAAAAAACAAAAAAACGTTTTGTGTTTCCAAGCCCCCACCTTTTTTTTAAATATAGCAACTAATATTAAGGATAGATTAAAGATTTAGAAATGGTGGTTCCAGTAACAGTACGAGCCACATTTAGATAATTTAACTACTGTAAATAGAATCCTGTTTTCAGCGAAATAAGATGATATTAGTTTAATGATTCTATTCAAAACTTTAACCAAAAGAAAGGGGGGTAGAACTATTATAATATCATTAAAAAAAAAAGAAATTCAGGGATTTTTTTTGGCCATTTGAAGTAAATCTGATTTTGAAAGATTTCTCGATATATCATATTCTAGTTGTCTTATCTTTATTATTTTCTCTTATCTGAAATGTTGTTGTTTTACTTTGGAGGAATAAGAATTTTAATGAGTATAATAATAATAACAACAACCAACAACAACAATAATAATAATAATAAAAATAATAACAATAATAATAAATCCCGGATCTGTCTCGCCACTGAGAAATAAGAAGAAGTGATAATTCAAACCTTTTATAACAAAAAGGTTTTGAAAAGAACTTCTCTTTGCACATCATTTTAATTAAGATCTACACGTAGATTAAATTTCATTTCGGCTTATACAAAGAGGAAGGAGTTCCTTATACAAGGCGGTACACCGCGGGCTACATCCTCGTACACAGCTTGCAGACCTAGTAGAATAACCGTCACGTGATCTGCCACCTTTGAACAGAAATGTCAGATCCTTGGCTGCTTTCTTTAAGAGGCGGTTAAAAGTCTTACCTCCCGCCCACTACCCCCCTACCCCCAACCAGTTCCCCGATCGTAACGTCTCCCTCTGATCGGGAACGGGTTAAGAAGATTTAAAATGGTGGGGGAGGAGGAATTAACAACCGTTGCTAAGGCAGGTTACCATAACAACCCGCGATGTACGTCATGGCGTGCGTGCGGGCCAGCAGCTCACCGGCCTTCTACAACAACGACGCGAGTCGGGTGTAAAGCGCGGAAAATAGATCGGCGAAGACGAACGAGAAGGTTAATTGTCCATAGCTCAAATGTCGCATCTTGCGCGGGAACATTAGAAAGTTCGTGATTAGCCGCACTGGTCCATCGTGTGAGCAGTCCGGCGGCACCCACGACGGTGTTCCGGTGGCGACGACTAGCGGCGGAACACGTACGCGAAGGCCGGCAACTCAAGAGCCAGCTCCTTTGTAAGCTAAGCGAAGAATCTCCACACGGCCTCCGACAAACAAAGACTAGAACGAAGTAGAAAATCTTGCTTTTGGTTGTTCCAGGGCGGAATGAATAGCTAAAAAAGGAACCGATCAAAACTTCCGGGCGGGGAAATGGACGTAGGCGTACATCAGCTCCTTTTCTTCCCTGAATGGTTGTCACCTATATCATCTGCAGCAAAACCAATTCCGATGGTGATCACAGAACCGTTCCCTGCCGGCCGAGTACTCTTATGCAAATAAATGGCAACATTACACATTACAACACAAAAAGAAAAAGCAAAACCAGTTGAACGCGAGTGCATTTTTAAAAAAATGCTTACTTTAAGAGAGTTTTTTTCGGAATTAATCGGTTTCAGTACAAAACACACACACACACACAGCATTTTCTGGCACAATAAAGAAGACGAATAACATTTTAATAAATATTTTTTTAAAAAAAAAAAAACACTTTTTCCGTAAAAAAAAAATTACTGAATATAAAACGGGCGATTAGGTGCTGGCCAACAAACTCAACAGCAACGGTAAAATGGTTATGATAATTAATAATTACTCTCCTCGGAATATGAAACATAAAAGGAGCTAGGTTTTAGCGTAAATTTACTTAACACGTTAGTAAAAATATAGCGTAATTAAAGTACCATTGATCTATCCTTTAACAAGATCGGTTCTAGTGTTAAAGCTATCCATGTTCAATATTAATTTTTGAGCTTAAAGATGCAAGCGATGATTTAACTCAGATGCACTTATTTAAAGTATCTTAATGACTTTAATCAAACGGTGATCTGCGCTTCACTCTGCGAGATTTGATCGTTACCGATGCATTTGCGCAGATAGATTAAAAACTTCGAGATTTATCACGGACGTCGTATAGTGAGCATGACGAGTGGTCGCCGTAAGCGAGCGGCCCAAACAGCGTCACGTCGGTAATCGTTATAAAAAAGACAAAGGGTGGGTATTAGACGATCTCGTTTCTCTCCCGAGAACTTGTTGCCAAGGGGCGTTTCAAATATTCCGGGTTTTTGGGCGGCCTTTCCTTCCTGAAGGGTTCCTTTTAAGACAGCCAGCGAGATTCGGATGCTTAGGTGGCAAACCGACTGACTACAAGAACAATCAGATCCTCTCTGTTGTACAGAGCGAAGTTAAATATAATTCTAGGCCAGCTTCTGCGCTCCTCATCGATAAGCAACGGATAGCAAATAATTAATACATCAGCACGGTTATTTCCAGATTTTTTAGTGTTTCACCGGAGAAGAGAAAAACGGAGGATGAAGAGATGATCTGAAAACAATAGAAGCATATGTGTGTGTGTGTAATGACGAGTAAGTTCGGATATTGCACGATACAGTTCTTTGAGCGGCAGTTGCTACTCTGAAGATGAAGATGGCTTCGAACACAGTGAAAGGGAGCCAAACACTGATTCCGCACTGTTAGGGATGATGACACGAGAAACTAAGCTGTGGCCTCTAGCGGAAGCCGTTGGTAGGGACTTTTAATTATAAAATACATGATGAAAACTTCTTAACGCTATTTCTAAAAGTTCGGTGGATGGGGCTACAAATCTTGCTTTTCTTTCGTCTACGTACTGTCTGTCGGAGAAATCTAGCTGAATGGTTTACGTGTGTGTGTATATATATACACATAGCAGAGAAATAAATTGGAAAACTAAGTTGTTTTTTTTTTATTTCTCAGCAATGTCCGGAAATTCTTTAAAGAGAAGTTAATAAACGTTTCCATGTTCAGGCCGAGAGATGGCGCCGCGGGTAAATAAACGACTCAACGACTCCGGGTTTTCAGTAAGCATCCGCCTCGTCGAAGAAGTCTCGCTAAATCTCTGAGGTAAGACGGGGTGGGTTAGGGGAGCTTCCAATCACCGCGCTCGGAAATCCGCTCCGAGATTACGGTAATCCGCGCGCGAATAGATTGTTATCCGAGTGCATGGCTTAGCTTTTGGAGGGGGGCGGTTTATGAGGGTGGGCTTTGTTTTTCGTATATTCGGGCATAACCGACAGTTTTCGGCACCGAACATTGGTTTTGTTGGAGTTGTTATTGCTGTCAAGCGCCTTACCAAAAGTCCCCCCAGTTCGTCAGCGGAAAGCACTTTTGTAGATTAATCTCACTGTCGGTGAGAGAACCGGGAGAGAGAGAAAAAAAAAACACATTACGTAGGATTAGACATTAACCCCTGAAATAATCTTCTGCAGGGTTAAATGGCTTCCCGGCTATCGTTAATTTTCCTTGGGGGGGGGGAAGCGTACAAATATTTTGGATAATCTTTCCCGGTGTCCGAGACAGAGGTCTAGAAAGGCTTTACAAACGTGAAATTCTTGGATATTCAAACTAATTAGAAAGTTGGCGATCGTCGTCCGACAGCGCAAAAGATTCGAAACTCAGAATACACGCCAATTTCCCCTACCCACATGTATATTTTGTAATCTGTGTATTGACGCTTCGCACCCCTCCCCCCACCCAGCACGTGTCGCATTAAAGTTGATAGACAAGGGCTAAAGCAATCTGTTTAAATGTATAATGTCCTTCATATGAAATATATACGTTAGCCTGGTTAATTCATCAAGATAGCTATTATAATTAAATATGAGTTCTACACGGAAGTGATCTATGTATGCACTGGGCTGTAATTATACAAGCAACTTTCCGATCCAGCAGAAATTTTATTTTTAAAACGAAATAAAGTTATTAAAAGTGAATTTTTATCATCAGTAACGATTTATTTTTTTAAAAAAAATAAAAAAATTAGACGCGACGCCAACATCTACATGTGACGTCATGACCTGACACGATTAGATAAGCAAATACGAAATGCTTTTAAATTCCGTGACGTCAAAACAAGTTATGGGTTAGAATTAATTAAATAACTGAGGCCATTATTTTAAAACTTTTAATTGTAAACATCTTATTAACGCATGGAATAATAGTTATTCGTAGAAGTTTAATTTGTCGTGGACTTATAACGCAGTAGTTCAGTTTTGACGTTTCGATCATCGTTATGTTGGTTGTTCCATCATTTTGACAACGGAACAGCTTGGTTGATAGAAGTCAGTAATTAAAATGGCTTTTTTTTTGTCTAAACTAAATTGCAGCTGAAGTACACATCCCCCCCCCCCCTTTTCATGTTTTGATAGAGAATACTGAGAACAAAAGAAAAAGAGCATAAATAACTTAATATCTTGAACAACGCCGTCAGTAACTCCACGACCAGGTTATCTTAATGTTAAATGAGACCTGGGATAACTGGCTTCCTTTAATATTTCTGCGTTATTTGTCATTACCAGGTAATCTCACTATCGACACCAACAAAATTAATAAGCTAAAACCTAAATATTAATAAATAGAAGTAAAAACCATACCTTCCTTTGACGTCACAGTCTTGGTAGATTACAAGCCCTTCCGGTTTGCTAGCATGATGAGAGTAAGACCTAACAAAATATCAGGTTAATAACGCTACAGACGGTTTTCCCTTTTCTAGTTATCTACCCTTTTACGAATTATTGCCAACCTTCTATAAACGCTATGGTTGGCGGTTTCTTCTGCTGACTAGCTCTACGATAGTGCGTGCAATGTACCATCAGCCTTTTACCTGGCTAAATCGTCTTTAGGTTTTGCTACGCCAGGTGTATTAAAACACGACTCCGAAACGCTGGTTATTCGATTTATAGAAAAAAATAGCGGTAAACGTCTCTTTAAGGTGTTTGGGAAAAGAAGGGCGATAATTACTTTAAAATAGAAGAGAAATACATTTCAGATCGCAACAGTAGAGTCTGTGTATCAGAGACAATCGCAAACTGATGGACGGTTTTTTCTACCTGCAAAGTAATTGCTTTACAGGTGTAGTACTGAGACCGTTTTTTTTCTCCTTCCTTTTAATTGCATTAATTAATGAGAATGTTGAAAGCATCCTATGCACTTTGAAAAGCGAAGGTTAATATCTTGAGAAAGAAATATGGTATAACCGGCCCCTGAGCAAAACAAGAAAAAAAGAAATTGCTAGAAAGGTTTTTTCTATTTGGGAAGAAGCACTAAAATTTGAATTAACACCGAATAGAATTGGTCTAAAGAAAGCGAATTCCAAGTGTTAATGTGGAATAAAGCGGGCTAAGTTATATAGAGAAATTACCTGTCTCCTCAACCGGGAGAAAACCAATCTTAACTGCTGATTCGAGAAGTCCCATTAAGGGGATTATGGCTAATTTATTAATCTGAAATATGTTGGTTGTTTTCTATTCACAAGGAACAATCTAATTCAGTGATTCAAAAACAGAAACAAATCAGTTTAATGTGTCCCGTAAAGAAGATTCCGCTGGGTTACTGGGAAACAAAGTTCACCAGCCAGGAATACAGTATCTTCGTTACCGCATTAGGGCCAGTTAACCCTTTACCGGCAGTTGAGCAGAGTTTCATCCCTCCCTAAACCAGGCGGGTCGTTGGCGTTATTAAATAAGTGCTGGCGATAAAGGCCTTTAACGATATAAAAGCGAATGACAGCTTCTGTTCTGATAGCTTCCTCCCCCCCACAAACACGTTATTTGGATAGTCTGGGTAGCACATTCTGAGATTGCCTTTTTTTTTTTTGTTTTTACATTAAGTTTTCGAATTAAATGAGAACATTTACGAGCGTCGCTGAGTCACGTGAAACTTTACGCAGACGATACGATCCGGACAAAACGGGGAACTACAGGAAGGAGAAGAGAGCTCAAAGTTGAGCGGCTTTTATAGTAGTGATGGTTGGTATTAGAGGGGGTTAGGAGGCGACATCAAACGGCGAGAAGATAAATATCACATCTGATGATAGCTAGCCCGTCCTGAATTTTTTTTTCTACAACCCTGCTAAACTTTATTTTCATTTTTTGAAAAAAAAACCCCCACAGAGATTACATAATTTTCATATTAAAACTATAAAATTTTTTGAGATTATATCATTCATATGTACATTTTTCTCTCTCTCTCTCTCTCTCTCTCTCTCTGTACTGATTCCATATCTCTCTGTACTGACGTCATCTCTCTGTACTGACGTCATCTCTCTGTACTGATGTCATCTCTCTCTCTCTTGTACTGATTTCATATCTCTCTGTACTGACGTCATCTCTCTGTAACTGATGTCATCTCTCTCTCTCTCCTTGTACTATTCTATCTCTCTGTACTGACGTCATCTCTCTGTAACTGGTGTAATCTCTCTCTCTCTCTTGTACTGATTTCATATCTCTCTGTACTGACGTCATCTCTCTGTAACTGGTGTAATCTCTCTCTCTCTCTTGTACTGATTTCATATCTCTCTGTACTGACGACATCTCTCTGTAACTGATGTCATCTCTCTCTCTTGTACTGATTTCATATCTCTCTGTACTGACGTCATCTCTCTGTAACTGACGTAATCTCTCTCTCTCTGTGTAACTGACATCTGACGTCATCTCTCTCTGTGTGTGTGTGTAACTGACATCTCTCTCTCTCGTACTGATTTCATATCTCTCTGTACTGACGTCATCTCTCTGTAACTGACGTCATCTCTCTCTCTGTGTAACTGACATCTCTCTCTCTCTTGTACTAACTTCATTCTTTCTCTCTCTGTACTGACGTCATCTCTCTCTATGTGGGTAACTGACATCTCTCTCTCTCTACTGACGTCATCTCTCTGTAACTGACGTCATCTCTCTCTCTCTCTCTCTCTCTCCTCCTCTCTCTTCTCAAGTAACATACAGTAAAGTGATTGGTTCTCTTTCTCTCTCCACAAGAACAGTACATTTTGGTAACGAAGCCGATCCTATCATTAACAAATGATTCTAGATACTTTTTCTTCCCTACCTCAGCAGCACGATAAAGTGACACCTATAAGATAGTGTAAATTAAAAACAATAAAATAACCGGAAACATTGCTTTAGATTTTAAACTTAACTTGAAAAATGTTTGGTTTATAAACAAATTTCATTGTCTGTAATAAAAAGAAAACAGTTGGAACATAAATAACCGCAATCCAAACCCTCGAAGTAGCGAATATGCAGTTTTAGCAAAGTGAACAGATGCGAGTGAGACTGACAATGGAATGCAGAGCGAGGAAGATAGAAAAAAATTATATGTATACTCTACAAGTTAAATTTAGATTTTGTCCTGTTCGGTTTGATTTTAGTATCAGTCTTAATAGAACCAAGATCAAAGAACACCGCACTAAAGCCCAACTGAAGAACTGCATTGACTGTCTTCTCCTTCAGTTATAGTGAGGGACCAAGGGAACTGAATGCAAGTCACGTAGAATTTTCCACACAAATGGACAGTGCGACGTTCCACTGCTATTTATGAAGCCGTCTGACAAGAGCTTGCACCGTGTGATGCCATTACGCAGTTTAGCTACCCGTATGCTGCTGTTTAACGCTGGCAGAATGGATTCACTGGCGTTATGGTTTTTTGAAAGTGAATGAACCGAGGATGTTCGATTTCGTAATTGGAAACTAAATGTGTATTGCTGAAAAGAAACCTAGGTGTTGTTTTTCTAGTTAAAACAATTTACTTCGATATTGATTTTGATGTTCATAGTTCTGCTTCTAGAAAGCTTACAGGGCAAGGTTTCGACAATGAATGATTAGGGAGCTACTCCAAACATCATAGGGAAATTATGAATTTGCATATACACAAAAAAAATGAGAGTCGACTACATTACTAATGATTTTGGGGAAAAGGCAACCTTACCAGGTAGTTGGACATCGCCAAAAATAGTCTTTAAACTGGCGTTACATTGAATTCTATTGGAGTTTTTACCATCCACGCTGCTTCTAAAACATGCAATCTATTCCCCTACTCCACTTCTGCAACACGTGATGTCATCTTCCGCTCACGTTTCTAAAACCTGCGATCCCACCATCGACGCCACTTGTGCGGTCTGGAGCGGCCTCGAACTTACGACTGCTTCGTCAATTGCTGATTATTGTAGCTGATCTGATCGATGTTCATCTTTGAAGCTGCGGTGACCCATCGCAAATGTTTGATGGCATTTTGATGTGCCACCTTCCGGATTAATTCAGAACGATAACTCACACAAATAAAACAACGCTCAAGGATGGTTAATAACAGCCAGCTGGCCGTTCATCGGAAAACTGTCGATCTTCCGCGTTTTTAAAGTCAACTAATTTAGACTATAACTTATTTATGATGGTTTGACTGCTTTTCTTCAAAATGCGCATATTCTATTGAGATTAAAGAAATCGGCGACCATTCATCTTTAACGTATCCTACTACCTGCACTCGCGACAGACTTACGATACAATAATGAGATCTAAGCTATTTTAGCATACATTATTACTAATTATGCTTTCTCCTCATCGTTAAGATTACTAATTAAAACCATTAAATGACAAAAAATACGTTATAATGGTAAACATCTGTTAATGACGTCAAGCTAAATCTTAACGTAAAGGGTTAATTCAATAACCTAGAATTCTATTAACCGATATTGTCACAACGTACTCATTCTTATTGGATCGTAAAATGCCATGCGTGTCCCCTGGTGGAAATCCGACAACGTACTCATTCGTATTCGACCACAAAATTTTACGTGCGTCCCCTGGCGGTAATCTGCAAGCCAAAGATTAGATTATAAGGTCACCTTTATTTGTTTGTTTTTTTGTAATTTCCGTTTTGTTTTCAAGGCTGAGAAGCTGGCTTTATTAAAAGTAGGCCTACCTCGAGAAGATGCTCTCACTATATATACTGTCTCTTTGACCAAACTCAGTTTTCGCGGAATCTTCCGTCGCCTTCTCCAATATTCTCGGGATTTCGATCGATTTATCAACAAAAATACCAGAGCTTCTGCCGCAACCGATGGAGACGGTCGAAGCTTTTCACCGTCCGCCTCGTTCATGGCTAATTTATTTTAAAAGAAGAGAAAAAAACAGAAGTTAACCCTAACCCTTACACTTCTCGCTTGCTGCTTTATGTTTTTTTGGGCGGCATGGTAATAACGGATCAAAGGCCCTCTCGGTGTTCCATGTCCGTATTACCCGCACCCATTGTTCACATCTCGTGTTCTTTATCGTCTCGTCTCGCGGATTTCCTTTTTGCTGCAGACAGTTTCAAAGAATCGAGATTCACTTTCTATTTTCATCTCGGAGCTGCTGCTCACGGAGAAAAAAAACAAAAACCCCGGGTAATACGATCGTGGGGAGAGGCCCTTTTCCGCGAAGAAAGACGGACTTCCCACAACGCTGGACCCTGCTCCAAGCGCTTGATGGGGGTCCGTTACTTCCATAGAGCCGCAGGGAAATCGATGCGGCTGTGTCACGTGGTGGTCAGTTACACGTCTTTGATCTGACCCCTCCCAGCACACACGCTGGTTGGCACGACCCCCCCCCGGAGGTTGAGATCATCGCCAGAGTGGTCCTTCGAATTGTCAGACAGCTGCTGAAACCGGTCCATCGGCAGGAACGGCGCATCTCGCTCGCTCCAAACAACGGAATTGGGTTCAACGCCAATCTGTCATCGGTGCGCAGCCCACTTCTCTTGCGAGTTGATTTCCTCGGCGTTTCTAACCTATCTCCACTCTTGTGTGCTACCTGCTCTTTATTTTACATTTGTTAATCTTCTCGCCTAAAGTTCGAGAAATTTAAAATTAAAATATGAATAATGCATTACGATTCAGTTGGGCGGATAGACGACGCGTCCTATGTTAAAGCGATACTTCCGACCGTCATGGAAACTACAACAAAACAGATGTAAACCTGTCAGCTTTATTATCTTTTTGCAACCAGAAGGACATCATAGCGCAGACGCCGGGAAAATCAGCTGAATGATTTACTGTACAACCGAATACATCGGCACTGCATCTGCGCTTATTCTTTTACTGACGACACTGACCGGTCCTCCTGCTTTCCTGGGCACATTATTATTATTATTATTGACGCGTCGACAAAACAAATGAGGTATTTAGCAAAACATCTAAATTTATTTCTAGTTGCATGTAAGTCTTGAAATGTTATTTTACTTTTTTATTTCCTCTCTCTCACTCACTCGCTCGTCTCTCTCATCTCGCTCGAACTCTGGGCTTACTCCAGCTCTCTCTCTTTCACTCCATCGGCTCGCGGTCACTCCATCTCGCTCACTCTCTCCAGCCTCGCTCACTCTTTCACGCCAGCTCTCGCACTCTCCTCTCTCACGCTTCATCGCTCTCTCTCACGCGCGCGACATGCGCGCTCAAGCGGGCACGCCATCTCGCTCACTCGCTCCATCGTCGCGCACTAGAGACTCGCTCCGCACTCGGGCAATCCAGCGAGCAGAAAGAGCGGTAGAGAAACGAGAGAGAAGCAGAGAGACTCTCTCTAGAGAAAAGATTCAGAGCTCCTCTCTCTCTCTCTCTCTCTCCTCTCGTCTCATCTCTCGCTCTCGTCTCTCTCTCTCTCCGTCTCTCTCTCTCTCACTCTCTCTCTTCTCTAACTCTCTTTCTCTATCAATCTTGCACTCCATATCTCTCGCTCTATCCTCTCTCAATCATCTACGTCTATCCTCTCTATCTCTCTCTCGCTCTCTCCTCTCTCTCTCTCTCTCTCTCTCCTCTCTCTCTCTCTCCGTCTCTCACTCTCTCTCTCTCTCTCTTCTCTCTCTCCCTCTCTCTCTCTCTCTTCTCTCTCTCTCTCTCTCCGTCTCTCACTCTCTCTCCGTCTCTCTCTCTCTCACTCTCTCTCTCACCGATCTCTGATACCCTTATTTTACTTTAAATGATGACGTATTTTTAATTTACTTCACAACATGTTTTCTTTTTCTGATTGGTGGATCGTGACGTCATATCCGATGGGGGAAAAAAAAAGGACTTCCGCTATATAGCACACAATCCAGTAATCCGTAGAATTACTGGCCGGAAAACTTCGCCATATCGGACTGCAGACATCGGGAAGGTTTTTCAATTGGTCAGTCGACCGTCTTATTGTGACAAAGCCCAAAATTCGTGGGTTGCACTCGTAAAGAAAGTACGACTCTGTATAAAGTCTCGGAGAAATGGGTGGTTGATTAGTGACCCTTAAGGTGTTCAGAAAGAAATAGAGAGAAAGACACATATCTTTAAAATGAGCAGGCAATGTTTGTGGCAAATAATAAGCAAGATGTGTAATCACAGATCTGGGGAAGCATCAGTCTCTCTTTATATTGTCCTCTATTAGCTTTTAACCTACAAGAACGGGTGAATGGATGTCCAGACTGGGAAAAACAAGTATACATGTGTAGTCTTGCACATTTCGCTATCTCACGTTTTAACCAAAAGCATTGGAATTGATCACTTTCATTTGATTCCATTCTTCTCAATCTCTTGCCTTGGATAAAACCCATCACTCCTTTAGGCTTACGGTCCGCGATGGAAGCTGGAGAAAGGGATATACATACACCGTTCTCCAATTGCATATAACTGGGAATTTATCATTTCTCTCTTTTCTTTTGTTAGTGAGATGAATAATGAGTCAAACCGTCCAATGAAATTTTAAAAATTCAAAAGAAATTTAAATGTATTATAATAACCGATTTATATTGCGACCAACGCCTACGTAATAATTTTTGGAGCAAGTGAAGCATAAATACAGGACTCTCTCTCTCTACTGGTGGTTCTCTCTTGCTGGCTAATCGTCTTTTACATAAGTTTTCAGAATCTACTCTGACATGTGATCACACAATTCCGTCTCAGCTCGAATAGCCCAGGGAAAGGGTGTGTGTGTGTGTGTGTAAGAGAAGGCATAATGTTTCTCACGGAAGCTTGACCATGTTTTTGGACACAGGGCATTAATAATGCCCTGATACCTCGCCCCTGCCAGGTTTATCTTAGCGGAAGGTTCGGACCATCGAGCTCCCATCATTGTAACCGACAACGAAAAGAACATAAAGTCCAATTTTTGACATCTTTTTGGTTTCGGATGCATGCACACGTACGTACATCAGTTGCATAATTTAATTCTGCGCTACCTCCTAGCAAATAAACGGTAAAAATTAACGTTCTGAATAAGAATCCCCAACAGGAGTAATACCACAATGAGAGAGATTCTGATTAAATCCATCTTCCAAGATTACCAGAAGCAAATCTGTAGTCACGTGTAAGCCATCCACTTTATTATCACATGTATCGAGCGACTACACACTTACTGTTTTCTAGTATATTTGGCATCAACGTACTATTTTGTATGCTATCTCCAAGCAAAAATTAAATTAAATATTTATTTTTGGGCTAAAAATTTTATTTTAAAATGGAACGTTGGAAAATAACATTGCCAGTAAAATGAGATAAAGAACGAATTGCTTTAATACTGACTATAAGACAGTCGAAAGCTTTTATATAAACTCGACTGTTTGTATAAGTCTCTATTTCACTTTAAATGTGTTTACCTTTTACAAATCTTTTAAATGAGAAAGGTGCAAAAAATTTAACTTTAATTTAGAATTTTATATTTTAGTTTGTAGGTTCTTGATCAAACAACAATGATTTAAGATTGGGAAAAGTAACATAACTATATGACTGTTAGTTAATAAGTATCGTTTAGTTTAAACATCTGTTGTTGTTTTTTTTTTAAAAATGAGCTTGTACAAGTTTAATAAATAATAATTTTAATTTGGGTAATCATAAAATTATGCATATTAATAATCCCGTTAATTCTAAAGACAGGATTCATAAAACACATGTAAATCTTTTATTAAAGACATGGATACCTTTTGGAATAGAATTATATTATGAAAAGATAAAATTTAAATCTTTTGATGAAATTAATAATCAGATTTCTGTTACTGTATCCTGGCTGATGCCTGGCTAATTCGCCAAGTGCATAGAATTGAGATCAGGGTGGCTGATTAGTGACAGGCTCAGATACAAAGCTACAGATATCATGTCACCATTCATTAGAACATTTTTTTTTTTAAATCTATGATGGAAACCGACCTGAATATTTAGATAAAATTTCCGTTGCAAAATAAGTTTGTTACCAGTATAGCGAAAAATTCCAAGAATTTAAATTTACTACTCCAGACAAACACGAATTTGATATACGGTTTATATGATAAAACAAGTTTTAGTAATACCGCATATTAACTAAAGATTTTTAATTTTGGACGAAAGAAACAAACCAATACAAACGCTCTGGTAACGACAAAGAACAAAAGGTATTAATCCAAAGTTGTAGTTGACACTATATTCCAGAAGATGCTATTCCTTTCATTTCACGTAGCGGCTGAACTTCGCGTAGTTTCGATCGAAGTCCGAAGCTGTACGAAGATTATCACACGACTCCGTGTTTTTTCGGTATTTTCCGGAGCACCGGCAAAACGAGGTTGCAGTCTTGAAAGCCTTCTGGGTGGATTGTTTCGCCCGGCCCTTCCGGTATCAATGCGAGGCTGGTCGGCACCGGGAAGACAGGCTTTGAAAATCGGATTACGTGGCGCGTCCAGGTTGTAAGGGGGGGGGTTCTTATCTACAAAGAAATAAAGAAACGTCACTTTCTTGTTGCTACCACCGACGACGGTCCAGCACAGTTTCCGATTCCTGGCACAGAGAAAGATTGCACCGACCATTCCATCACGCAGTTGGTCTGAAAGACGTGGTACAAAGACATCGCCAGACGCACAGGCAGTCGGGATCGCGCCTTGGGCCTCTATAGCCAGAGGTAAAAGTACTCGACTCGGCGGTGTCGTTGGTCTTGCGCCAGCAGCCGATTCTGAATCATGCAAGACGCTTATTTGACAGGAGATGGTCACAATCGTCTGACGGTGTAGTGGATGACGTCAAACTGGTAAGAATCGTAGTAACTTAGCTATGCAAATGCTGCCCTTATTTAGTGAAAGAGAACCTGGCGTGACAGTGATGGAATCGCTAGCCCGTTACTACACCTAGTGGCCTGGAATGGGGTGGGTCATTGAAGACCATATCCATCGATGCATCGCGTGCCAAGCAACCCTGTACTCCTAGAACGTTCCCAGGAATCCACCGGAACAAATACATCCGAACATTGTTGTGCCCTTGGAAGGATAGAAACGGCTCCTTAGAGTAGACGTCACTTTAAATGACCAGTGCGATGGCATCACTCTTCATTCGGGGGGGGGGGAACACTGATCCACAAAAATGGAGCAATTTTCAAAACTCGGGATACCTGACAGTCGCTGACATTTACCGCCTTCGCCTAAATCTACTTTGACTGTTTCTGCAATCGAAAAACAAGGAAGGATGTTCGTATAACTCCCTCTCCCCACCTCTCACATACGGCCGATTGATGAATACCCGGATCTCAACTTTAAAAAAGTGGGACGATGTTAATAGTAATCATTTTGAGCCGGGCACTCAACACAGCCATTTCTCGCTTTTGTATGAAAGACTGCAGGAAGTTCTCGTTATTGATGAAAGGCTGTTGTTCTTTAGACACCTGGTGAGTCTTGACCGTTCAATTTGGCTGGCGCGTTATAGATTTGAACAACACCAGCTTCTAGACCCGCTGTCCTTTGGAATGTTGCCCCACCTCGGCCTTTTGTCGCTCTAGGGATGTTGCTACATGGAATGTTGCCCTGCATAAATTTTGAATTGAAGCACCAACTTGTTATTTATTTCTTCTTTTATTATCCATAAACTATACATAACTAATATATATGTCAAGTAAGGTAAGAAAATTTGTTGAGATAATATGCCCATACAAAAAAAACAACATATAACTACGAACATAATAGTTACTAATTTTCGACTCATTTCCAAGTAGTCACATAACTTTAGAATGAGATATTGTGGACAACACCACAGATAATCCATTATATACCTGTTCTCATACGTTTCAACGATTTTTCTGATGGATTACCCATTTATCTGGTGTTGCTTGCGTTGTGGTGCAGGTGGTTGACCAGCAACCATCCGGTTAATTGAAACATCAGTTAGCGCCCGCTCTCTTCTTGACACATCAAGGAATCTAACATGTTGGGATGGTGAGCAGCAACATTTGCTTGGAATTTCCGACGCCAGCCTTCAACATGGCTGTTCGTGCGTGGCAAATCTCTTTCATCAGTTCTGTCACGTATGTTCCAAAGAAAGATTGGAAACCTTGGCTGCTGTCGATAGCGACTAAGACCACGACTACGTTCACAGACTACGAATATATCCTCAACGTATCACAAATCACCATGGCCTCTTCTGGTAGCTCTTCCTGCAACATCGCAAAATTATCAATGACCTCTAACTCTGGAACGAAGACGAATGCCGGTAGCATGCGAATTGGTAGCGAAAAGTCATTATATTCTCTGTACAACTGTTGTAGACCAGCTTTCTGGACTTTCGGTGCACATGTTGGGAGACGTGATAGAAATATCCTTTCTTGGTTGAATCTGGTGTATGTAGCATTTACAGAAGCAGATTTTAAGTCATTCAGTCATTGAACTGAGATTGAAGAAACGGGTGTGGCTTCTTGCTTGTTTGGGAGTAAGACATAAACATACGGGATTATGTAGTGTCCATCCCAGGCATGGATGGTGTATAACTGATAAAAAGGATCCGGGACAACCTTAAAAGTACCATCAGCAAACCAATCATCAGAGTTTTGGAACAAAGTCAAGGAGGTATCAGATGCAGATAATAGAACACGGTGGCTTGTGTTATTGCTGTCATATTGAAGAAAACGATGACCTTGCAGAGTAACCTGTGAAAAAGAAAAGTTATATTTCTTTGTCATTGCTATCATTATTGTTGTATTTCCAGCAACATATGATACATAAGAGACTAGCTAATCCAATAACATAGCAGGAAAGAAAGCAATAGTGAAATTAATCATCGATGACAACTTCTGAAGTTATTATCTAAGCCGGTTATGACCTGGGTAACTTTATATATACAGGCAACAACTAATATATTTATTTAAATATGATCATAAGTTTGGGTTCGAATAATTAATGATATCATATCATTAGCATAGTAAAAGAGAATTGTTGCCTTGTACTGTCAAGGTTGATTAGTTCAGCAAGGTTGGTTGGAATAAGATGAGAGTTTCCAGAAACTTGTCTTTTATTACAAATGGTACTGCGAATTGAACGGATAGCTGGAAGTTGTACAGATGAGACGGACTGCGACATGATCTGCTGTGCTGTGTTACGAGCACGCAGCATTTCTGATCTTGGTTCGTCTGGAGCACGACTACGCTCGTGAAGTCTGCCACCAACTTGACCATCATGAATCATCACCTTAGCCTTGCACATTCCTCACCTTCGGGGTTCGCATTTATATGATATCACACCATTTACAAGGATCTTCTGCACAGTATAAATATATCCCACCAAGAACTAGCTTACTTTCTCCACGAACAGATTCAACGTACTCCACGATGCAGACAGTTAAGTTGTGGAAACAACATTAGTCAAGTTCCCTGTTTATACCGGTTTGTTCTATTAATCAATACTTTACTAAGCTACTTTTGTAATTTCTTCTCCTTTGATGTCACTGTTCGATCCTTTTAGATGATTCAAAAGCATAACCAAGAAGATTAACAGCTACACCTGAGCATCGGTCACTGAAAATTGTCTTTGATGTTCCTTGTACATGTATATTAAATCTCAGCAAAGAGAAAAGCACTGTCCATCAAACATGCTTTGTCTTTGATATACTGATTTTACAGTATGTGGAAAAAAAACAAAAACATTTGCATTTTGAGTAGAGGCCCTATTTGTATTTTTGGGGGGAGCAACAGTTCTAGAGGAGCAAAGTACCGAGACTAACGGGCCTGACCCCAGACACCACGGCCTCTCTACAAAGGCTCTTATAGTAATTTATGAAGCAGAAACGTGTGTGCATAAAGTCATATTTTTGTGTTTTGTTTAGATTTCTTAACCATTTTCTGCGTTGGAGAAAAGGAGTCAGTTATATTTTCTAGAAAGTTTAAAAACTGCATTTGGGTTTTCAACTCAGTAGACTTTTACGAACAAAATTAATTTTACTGAGTGCAAAAATTTTTTTTATTGATTTATATTGTTTTTGATTCGATAATAAGAATTCCCGTTTGATGCTTTCATTTTATTTCTTTTTTCTATTAATGACGATTTCTCAAAGGTTTGTCACCACGAATTAAAAAAATATAAATACATATATATATAGATATATATATATATATTTTCTTTCATAGTGCCATTAAACTCCGGTTATTTTTATTTTTTTTGTAAAAGACCCCGCACGTCATTCTGAGTTTTTCCTATTGGTTGGCTGACCGTTTTCCCTGATGTCCGCCTTACACTTTGGCGTAATTTTCTTACCGAATAGTCACGATATACTGATCCGCCAGGAAGGCTGCTGATTCTGCATTATACTACCATAAATCATTAACCCCGAATCGTTTGACTGCATTCTTTAGTAGGCTCATATGTACGAAATACGATAAGTGGGGGGGATTAGAGATAAGGCGCAGAGTTGACTTATTTCTTGCCAGGTGTACTTTGATCTGATAAGAATGATTGTAAATGGGCTGTATAAAGGAATGGGTTTCATTATATTTTATGTACGTTCAGCTTTAGGAAAAAGAAAAGGAATATGACTGATGCTAGAAAGCGGGTTATGGCCCTGGAAAAACAAGGATTTCGGAAGGGAAGTAAGCAAAGCACTGAAATTGCTCAAGTCTGCAGTATACGGCGCCATTGCGAAATTCAGGACAATTAAAGGGGTGAGTAAAAAGCTTGGCAAAGTTAATCCGAGTCCGGGTGGGAGAAATGAAGGACAGATAATGCTAAAAGTAAAAAAAAAGAAAGAAAGTGACCCAAAGGGTTAGCGAAGAAAAGCAATAAAGTGGAGATGACATCATTAGCCCCTAAACAGGACTGCGCAAGGGGAGTAACCAAAATGAATTGGGTTATTAGTAAGAAAAATAGACCTGAACGACTCCGGTGTGTAAGATAACATGCAAAAATACTTCAAATAATAATTTTTTTTTAAAAAAAATCGTAAGGGAAGAAAACGCTGGGACGTTGTTGTGTTTATCATCAGCGATATTGTTGCAAGAGCACTTCTCAGCTGGGTGGCCGATGTCCCCGGTTGAACAGCTAAGGGAAAATATAAAACAAGGGGTGAGCCAGGAGAAAAATTACATCGATGGGTCAGTTCAAACCTCGTAATGTCGAAAACGGAAGTCAACCCGTGCAGAATAACGTGGGGGTCATTTTACACCACGGCAGAACGTTTGGGACTGGTAAGGTTGTTCGGTATTTGGGATTATCTGCCCCTACCCGAGACTGGGATGAAATAAAAAGAAATTTCCAGCTCAAAAATCGACTTAGGCGTAAAGCATCCATACCAGCTACGTTCCGAACGATGGCTGCGAGCGGATGCAGTCAGAATCAGTCGGGGGGTAGGTAAGGAGGAGCTTACTCGTCCGGTCGGCCTCCACGTGGTATTACGTCACAAGGTCGAACAAAGGCGAGGGGCCGTTAATCGTCGCCATTACTAAGCAGTGCGAAAACGGGAGATAATTCTGGGGAAAATCGTTTTGAAACAGATTATCGCGACAAGGGAAATGGTCTCCGCCCACGTGACTGCTTTCTGCAGCCGGATAAGACCGACATTTTGTACCGGTCCCTTCGGCGCGTTGCCGCAATTATCTGCGAGTCGGGCATTGTTTCGATGCGCTTCTCGGTCCCTGGGACAGCGCCGTCTGTTGTTGTTGCTTTTCTCGCTAATCGAACGGTGTCGCGGTTCGCCGTATGAAATGTCAGAAGTCGGCCATTACGGTCGCCGCGTGGATTCTATATGCTATCCGCTGGAAGCGTTTATTGTTTATTGACGAGGGGGAAATTCGACGCTCTACTTTCTGCTTTTCATTCTCAGCCGGTCCAAATATCCGGGCACGTGACTTAAATGTGAAGTTCGGCGTATTCTTATGGGGGAGGGGAAAATGGCCATGAAATGGGATACCGAAAGAAATTAATACGCTGTCATTTAAAAAACAACAACAACACGGACCCTGTCTGTAAAGTGTTTATTTATTTATTTTTTACTAACAGAAAATAAATAGAAACGTTAATAATTACTACCTGCTTCGGGGTCACGAAATGAGATGCCTGGCCAACTTAATTTAATTGGAAATCGAACCCGAAGCCCCTGTAACCAGACTGGTTCCCATAAGTTACGTAGTGGCACAACTTTTACCAGAAAAAAATTATTTAAATGAGAATCATAAGAACGAATAAATTATCTGTGGGTAGAGGGGATGGAAATATAAAATGGCTTACGGTCATGTAGATTCTGGCTTTGTTGGAATGGTTTGTTCCGAATGGCAGCATTACAGGTGAGTAGCTGCGTTCGTTTGGAGGAGTTTCTCAGACGGGGACGGCAAAATGGCCAACTGCCAACGGATGCGTGGTTCGTCCAGTTTAAGGTCGACCTCGACTCATAACTCCAAGAGAAGATAACTGTGCGTAACTTCTGACCACCCGGCGAAGCAAAACTTCAACGGTGACCCGACCTCTGATCCCTGCTGGAGCCAGAGGACGGCTTGTACCAGTCTCCGCCACACGCAGAAGGATGCAGAAAAGATGTCTGTGCCCACGGATACCCACGGTGTGTACGTATTCCCTTCACCCGCCGCCGTAAGGAGGAGTAGTTGAACTGACGCCATGAACAAACGTCTCGTTTGGACACAACGTGTCTTCAGCCACGTGTTCTTCAAGATTTAGCGTTTACCGAGATTCTCGGCATCTACTCATCTAGAAGAGAACGTGGAACACGCGGCCTACTCACAAAAATTATGGAAAAGATGGGGGGTAGAGGTGTGATGGCGTGCAACAACTCCACTGGGTAGGCGTGCTGACTTGCGTGTGTTTCAGGGGAAGTAGCCTGACTCCAGTGAGACATTGGGGCGAGATTCTACATTTTAATGTCAGACCTTGGGGAGCTGCAATTGAAGATAACTTCAGTTTAATAAATGATAACGATTTTCCCCACTGCGCAAGTGTATTCGACCAGCATCTTCGAGACCAAACCATCACACGTGTAATGTAGCTGTCACGCTCTCTTGAGCTGAAGATATTTGAGGATGCTTAGAATACTCTAGAGAACTCGTTGCCTCTGTCCATCCCAACTCCAAGATTACTTTAATAACTGAAAACTTCTCTAATTTAAAAAAGCAGATTTTATTGCTCACTTCTCCTGTTGCTAGGATTACTAGCAGCCTGCGTAACTACTACACGTCGTCGTGTATATCCGCCAAGTGGGGAATCACGTCCTATACTGACCACTTCTAATTCATTTTCTATGTTATAGTTTTTTGGTTTTCTGATATGGTCCCGCTTATTTTGTTTCACAACTTTGGAATTTACTAAAGTTTTGTTACACAAAGACAAGATTTTGTTGATACTTTGGTGAACAAAACCTCAACTATTTTGGAAATACTCTTGAACTTTTGCTCGTTGCTTAACTTTTGTAAACCAGTGTAGAATTCTCAAACACGTTTTAAGAAAATACAAAGTAATTTTGTTAATTATTTTTTTCCCCATCAAAGTTTCACTGCGTACGTAACTAAATGCTTAGAGAGTTCAGGTTACTAGGAATCAGCTGACCCTTTAGGCTTCTTTTTCCGGACTTTGAGTAGACTTTAAAACAGGGACGGGAATCCTCGTGTACTATCTACTCATCTACTCACGGTAGTTTACTAACCATGTTTAACTTATGCCAATTACCATTGCAGTTACCTAATTTATTAAAGAAAAAATTCTATAGCGGTGTAAATTAAACGACCTTATTATTTACTATGTTGAAGCGATGTGATGTTATTACCTTTGTCAAAATCCTGTCGTGGTACTGACCGAGATAAATAAGGTGCACAACAGAAAATACGAGGTGCAAAAAGACGGTAACTAATAAGTTATTAGTATGGAATGACATCATTTTTTTTTAGAAGTAAAGAAAAACATTAATAGTGTAAAAAATGAAGATCGAGATGTCGAAAAACTGGTAAACTTTCTAAAAGGCCACTAGATGACAGGTGACCGGTCTGAAAAGGGTTAGAATTGAGTTGATGGCCAAAGACGATTCACGGGAAAACTTGTTAAACTTCAGATGCTAAACATAGTTTAAACATGTGCCTTTAATTTTCATTTTAGAAATGCATCTTCTCGTGAATAGATTCCTAAGTTCCACTTCTCTAGATGTGTACTTTCTTTTATTCTCTTTTGAGTTTTAAAATATGACGCTGAACAATTTGAAAAACATGTGAAATTCTAATATCAAGGCAATTTTGTTTAAGAAAAAAAGGGAATTAGTATAATTTTCAGAAAAGCCAGTGCGATAAAATGTTTTTGCAAAATATCATTCACCGAGTAATCGTGGTACTGCACCCTTAGCTAAATCCTTTTGGAGATGATTCTTTCTGTGCGTTTGTATTATTTTGTGCCAGAGCTTTTAGTGATGATTCATTACCGTGTTAATGTAGCGACTTTATAAAATCCGGATTCATTATAGAAAGAAAAGAGAGATGTATTACAATGGATAGCTGAACAGACAATGATGCATTCCTCAATTTTTTTCAGATACTAAACTCCATCCACCTGTTTGCTACCTCGTCAGCTTTTGTCACAAAGACATAAACTGGCCTAAGGTTTTACTGTCTTCCCTTTTTCTTAATCGCAGGAACAGGGAAAATCGTTATTCCATTCCTGTGCAAAATCCGGTTCGTTGTTGTACGTCCGATTTTAATTGTTACCGAAACTACCCCCACCGATCTGCTTCCATGATACAAAAGGTTCAGACAGATTTTCTGCGTTGATAGCACGATTTATGAAATGACAGCCTAACAAATGAAAAATAATGGGGAAAGGGAAAAGTCTAAATCGTGTGATGAAATTATTAGAATAAATCAGACTGCCTACATATAAAAGTCTCGTTTGCATCACAAAAATCATAATATGCGAATTATAAATTCATAAACAAGGATTCGGCTGCAATAAAGTGGCGAATGCAATTGTAAAAATCAGAAGAGAAAACTGAATATTTGTGTACAATATTTTTGATTTGCAAGGTTCCTTTACCTGAAGCTGCAAAGTCTGGAACATCTTTTCAACATTACGTCTAAATAATCGAGGCCCATATTCTGCAAACATTACCAAAGATTTCCAGAGAATTTTGTACTCTTAACTTTCAATAAATCTCTGTACTTTCACACTTGCTCCATAATAATGATATCATGTTTTTTTTTTTTGCGAAAGCCAAGACGGATTCTTAAGATTTCCTTGTCTTCCTAGTCTCCATGTGAGCAGGAACCGTTTTTTTTCCCCTTTGTATGTTTGGCGTCGTTGTCTGGACGGAATATGAGATATGACCCTATTAGATTACATCCATTTAGTACAGCGCGATAAAGAAAATAAGACCGTTTTTCTTGGCGTCCATTGTTTCATTTCAATTTGTATCCCCAGACCTCCACGCTTTACTGTCTAATTTACACCAGGTTTAAGTATATTTTGATAATTTGTCTTTGAGAGTATAACCGCCCCGCCTCTTTGCATGCAAAATAATTAAAACTTATTAATCATTTAGCAATAGATTTTAGTCTTCAGCGCTCTAATGCCTATGATTTATTGTCCATGCCTGTTTTCTCGTCTTAGCAATTCCCCAAATAATTAATATTTCTTCAAGACCACAAATCATAACATTTCTTATTCTAGAGACCGTTTTGCAAGTTTGCGGCTGCTCTTTATGATGTCTCAAAGACTGAAAAGCCTCATATATCTTTTCTCACCATGGTTTAGACGATTTGTTTTTCCACAGCCTTTCTTGTTATTGATTATGTCTCCTTAACGGTACTGTTTCCACAAGCTCGGGCACTATGCTTATGGAAACATGTCGATTCATGGCAACACACTCACGTGTAAAGCCTTCGTTTATTAGCGTAGCTATTCTTATTCTTTTCTGCTGAGTGATTCTGCGCGTCGATCCACGGTAGCCAATTCCAACCGTGCTCAATAATGCTAATCACATTTAATTCTCTGCGCTTGTTTTGTTAGAATACTTTCAATGAAATATAATCAGGTGATTATAATTATTTCCTGTTGGTTGTCAGCTACGTAATAGAAAGAGAATGAACTGGAGATGGTCCGTTTTCACTCAACTGTGTATTTGTCAGCCCTTTAATGTGACTCTTCATACTTAGCTTATAAAAAACCAAACAGCGTCATATCTTATACTTTAAAATATGTTCTTCTCAACTTTTATTAAAGCTGACATGATGCGGTATATGGATTTCAAGAATACTAGTGTCTAAAGTCAGTTGACATTGTTTACCTTACGCTTCGTTTCTTATTAAGCGAATGGACACGAGAAAACCTCCCATAACCCATAGATTCGGAATACTTAAGAATGAATGCTTGTTTGATGGTTAAAGTTTTATTAACCATGTTTTATAAAGAAATATGCCGATGGTTTCCAGTACAAACATAAATTAGCTTCCGTGTAAAGGTACGAAACAACTGACGCTGTGAACATGTCGCTTACATACCACACGACGGGAGCCATGTCTTCTTTACTGATGAGATACGATTTACCCTTCAATGTGACTGATCTGGAAGGATCGTCGAACACGTGACCAGTCCACAAACATCATCGAAAGGAATCACTATGTTGGTAGGATTGTGATGGTTTGGGCAGGAAGTTCGTTAGATGGGGATACAAACTTTCACGTGTTTCAGGGAGATACCCTGACTAAAATGGGGCACAGGAGCAAGTTTCTGGATCTGGATCTGCACGTTAGATTACACGAAGTTGCGAATGGCGATAATTTCAATGTACTAAAAGATAATGATGGTCTACACTGTGTTAAGACCAAGCCATTACACGGCCATCTCATTCTCTTGAGTTGAATCCTGATGAGAATTTTTTTGGATGCTCTAGGAAAACATGCTGCTTCCATCGAATCTTCTTCCGGATCACTCCAATAACTGTAGCCATTCCGAAACCCCGTTGAGAGTCATGTACTGTCGTCAGGAGTTGGAGAGGGGCCACGTCCCCTGCTGAATACCCACAATTCACCTTTATTTACACTCTTCGTTAGAATTCTTTCTCGTTTTCTGATTTGGTTCTGATTATTTCTCTCTACACCCTCAAGACTTATTTGCAATTTACACATTTCTTGGACAAGAGTTCTTATTCAATGATAGGTTTGTGATGATCATTTGGCGAATAAAACTTAAACATTTTAGAAGTTATTTTTTGAATCAAATGTAGTTAATTTATTGGATCATAGATCATCAAAGAAACGTTTCCGGAAAGACATCCAGCATATCGTCCAACCTTCGTGATCGAGGCCATTATTTGTCTCGGAACGACACTCTATCGGCAAAACAAGCACTGCCTAATTTTTTTAGAACACTTGACATTTAAATGTTCCTGATAATGAATAATACACCCGCAGACAAATAAATACTTCTGCCTCGAACATTATTCCCACAACAGTATACATATTTGATGAGGTTGCTAAATGACATGTTTATCGTCAGCGAGCGTTGCCCTTCCTGTATTTTACGAACCACAGCTCATCAAATTTGGAAATAAAAAGCCTGGAGTGTGTGGAATAAACATGCGTTGTCGAATTCTGCTGAATCAGGCCTGGATGACACTACATTCAAAACTAGGTTACCTGTGGCGTAACCTTA
This sequence comes from Nautilus pompilius, assembly GCA_018389105.1. Classification (NCBI taxonomy): domain Eukaryota; kingdom Metazoa; phylum Mollusca; class Cephalopoda; order Nautilida; family Nautilidae; genus Nautilus; species Nautilus pompilius. The sequence continues at coordinate 113,906 of JACATO010001072.1, forward strand.
ATGGCGTGCTAACAGTCTGCAACTTCTCTTAAAAGTTGTCCTTCTCACATTTGTTTTAAAACTATAATTATCTTTCAAATTTAAAAAAACGAGACTGTAATAATTATTTTGGTATACCTTCATTTGCTTCACCCTGAGTAATATATTATTATCCAATAACAGTTTCTATTTGATGATTTTGTAAGGACATAATTCTTAGTATAAACTTGTAATAATCTCAGTATTTAGTATGGAAAGTATTCGCAATGTGGTAATCATTCTTTTCTAAAATCAATATAAACTGTATATATTTTGATCTGTTTCCTAGTTCTCATGCTCATAAGAACCAACTTTACCATAATCTAATTCCTTCCCGACAAATTCTCCAAAGCTGTAATTGTAATGAAAAATATAATTATCGGGAATCTTAAGTATTTATGAGCATAAGCAATGGGTATTACTTCATAGTACATTTTGTGTTTTAAAGCTTGGAAAGAACGCTTACTCAATCGCCACCGAGTTCTGGCTTCAATCGCTAATCTCCCTACCCCGCTAAGCTACTGGTTTATCTCGCCAGGGATCTGTCTGACGGGATTTACAGATTATCCAATTTAATTTTTCTCAGGAAGATTGTCATCTTCAGACACGCGGGACCTGAATGCGAGGTTCACACACAAATTAATTAAAAACCGAGTTGTTCTGCAAATGTACCAATTAAATAATATTCCTTGTCTACACGAATCAATAGTTTAATTATAATATAATTATAGCATAGATCCCTGAATTCCATAATACTGCATTTGCGTAAAGTAATTCTTGAAAAATAACCGATGTTTTGCCTATCGATTAAATGTGCTGCTAGAGTCATCAAAATTAGAATGCTCTATCGTTTCGGCCACTCAAAATTATGATCGCAAATTATCAATGCAGGAATCGGAAATAGGTAACAGATGGATCAGTGTCTACGGAATAAGATTATGCTTACTACAAATCATCATTCCATTTGTTATCTCAGGCATTTTGCCAAGCAGCAGCTTCCCGCTACTTGAGATGCTAGACAAGTAATTCCATTGGCTCTCCGGGGGAAGACATCGTAACGGAGGAAATTCCGAAGATTCTGAGAGATAAACAAATTGAATTCTGTGGATAGATATCTTCCTAAGTTTATATGCATCGATTAGATTTGACGCTAGAGTTAGAAATAATACATGGCCACGTGTACCATTTTGGTGCTGACTCTTTCTCTCTTTTGGCAAAAACGGACTTGGAACAGTCTGATACCTAACCCTCGAATTATCGACACATTTACACAGTTCTTTTTACTGGATTATTATTAAATACGTAGTTAAATAACCCTTCGTCGGTAAATCGCATGGGCAAATCAGATCTTTTGAGTAGTTAACACTTGACTCACAAACAAGATCTGGAGGCGACACAATTTATAGGGGCCCAAAGATCCTTTCTCATTTGTGTGAGTGGAACTTTCACCAAACACGTGGCGGAGATTCGCCCCATCTTTTTCTTCCTTTATTATCTTCGTTATTTCCTTTCACCTTGGAAACGCGAGCACAAATGGAGTGGACTAGTTACCCGGATATTTACCAGTTATTTGTTGGTTGGTCTCTCTCGCCCCTCCTCTCAACCGACATCTGTTTTAATTTCAGGATACATTTGTCAAAGAATCACAACAACAGAAGAAAGACAACCAACAGCTAAGCTAAAATAATATAGAATTCTGACGTTCACTTCTGCCGAACCGATCCTGTTTTAATCACATCAGCGAAGAGCACTTCTTATAAGGTCAGCACCGGACTCTCTTCTCATCGTTATGTGCAAACGATAGCGCGGATGGCTTCTCCTTAAATTCATGAACACGCAGAAAGGATAAACTGTTTAAACGTCCGCTAGGGTTTTCGCAGAATCTAAGAGAGAATCGTTGATTGATCTTCATTTAATCCTCCTCGTAGGCCTTTGTAGCCGATCGTCGGATCTAAGCTCCCTTCCACAGCCCCGAGAGTTAAATACCGATCGTTAATTAAGCGAAGTCCGGGGTCCGCGGAACTCTTCACGGGGGCAGACAAGACACCGTAGCGAATTAGCGCCCTCGTCCCCTTGGGGGGTTTTTTTTCTCTCAAAAAAAATCAAAAATGGGAAAACGAGGTATCGCTGGCAGCGGTGGTCGCCGCCTAAATGGTAAAACGGGGTCTTAGAATAAGAGATTCCCAGACTTTCGTAAACGAAGTATTAAATAAGTAAATAAAACAGTGACTTTCAGTGTTGGGGAAGAGGAACTTACTGTCTTAAAGCCGGTACTCTACAGAACGTTTGGGCGCCTGGGCCGGTGTTTGCGGACCCGCACAATGAATCGCACTGGCTCGCTTGTGGCGCGCGGGGGACGTCATACACCGAAAATTGCTTCGCGAACTTGCGTTAGTTCGGGTGGGGGGCGGCTCTCTAGGTCACGTGCACTCACAGCCGCGAGATAATTCACCGGTGCGGGGACAACGGCTTGGTCCCGCCTTCGGGTAAACCACACAAGCCGAAAGGTACTGTAGGGAAGGGGAAAGGGGCCCCGCTTTAACGTGATGCCTAAAACAACTAATCTGTGTTTACCCCCAGCCCTCGAGCCCCATTTATAAAGGCAGCGATTATAAGGAAATTCTAATTTTTTATCCCTTTTTTTAAATCCCCGGTCGCTACCGAACAAGCCCAAGTTAACACGCGGGACGCCAGCTGGGGTGACGCCGGCTGGTCACGTGATGAAGGGTCGAGAGAGGTCAGCACGGCGGCAGACGACACAGATGCTCGTTTTGATCGAGTGATAATGTTAATTTTAGTCGGGGAAAAAAATTGGTCGAGAGCATCGTTCCCACCTTGTGCTGACGGAGGGAGATTTTTATACCCGCCATGAACGCTTGCAGTAGCACGACCCGGACCTGAAAACGCGTCGCGGGAGTTGCCGGCCTTTGAATGTACCAAAGCTGCAAACCACCATTTCCACCTCAGACGAGCGAAACTGCGCGGTCTGGTTGGGGGTCGTGAACAAACCATTTCTTTAGCGCAGCGAAATTGTTGAAAACCCTAGTCTGTTTGCTAACACGAGTTACTCCCCCTGCCTGCCGCTCCCCTTAAGTGAAAACGAGAATGTAACAGAAGGAACTTTAAAAATAATAAAAGCATTTTAAATATACAACAAAAGGATGTAGAGGAAACCATTCTAGTTGATTATTTTGTTAATGCGTTTTATTAAACACAAGGGAAATCAGACGTATTGGCCCTCTCGATGGTATCAAGCGTTTAGTAAACACTGGTTCTGCTTGGTCTCTAATGCCAGTTGGCCATGGTTTGATATCTTAATTGCATCTCAACCTCCAAGTTTGCGCAGTCTCCAGGTTTGTTGGTTTACAAAAGAAGCTCAGAAGAGGAGCAAATGGAAGAGTTGCAAGTCTGAAACAACGGCTAAAACATTAACGCGAGTTCTCATTAATCACCTGAAATGGAACTGAGTTTGTTGTATCAGCATCCATTCCACCACCCTACCCCTTTATCCGGTGTTCTCTTTAGTTGGAGATTCAGGGGTGAGTCAGCGGGAAAAGGTCTCCCCAGCGTACAATCTCCGATAGTGTCAACAGTCAGACGGGCGCCTCTGGCACGGAGAACGATATCATTTCACACACGTCGAGATAAATCACACATTACTAGCCGGAGAGATGGCTGCCGGTTTCCCAGTGGTTAACCTGCTGGACTTTCAAGACTCGAATGTCAGTCGGGGTAGGCTCGGTTTGGCGTATCGCCCTGGCACCGTTTCTATTCGTTCTTCACCCCCCCCCCCCCCAGCCACGCGCCTCCGGTTTGCTTGCGCATCTACAAATGAAGTATTTTTGGTAGGGATGCTCCAACCTCGTTGTGGTGCGAAGTAACGCTTTCTATCAAATAATCGCGGCACTACGTTTACTTAACAGGGTTGTCTCCCTTCTACAGACTAGACTATGACGCAACAACAGCACCAGCAGCCGGCCCGGTGGGGCAGGTGGTAGCGGGTTAGCTCCGTAAGGGGACCGTTGCTCCTGTACCGGGTTCGATCCCAGGCTTGGGTCGGAGGAGAGTTGTCGCTGATGATCGCCATAGCGTGAAACAGCTGTACGACATTTCCTTGGTGTCCGACGTGAGAGAGACCTCCCGGGTCCTTGGGGCCCACGGTGTCGGGGGACCGGGCCGTTTGTCGGCTCGACGAACTTCTCTCAGTAACGAGGAGGACTCGACAGAGAACAGGCCACTTGTCTTTACGGGATGCGATGCCATTGAAAGAACCTCGTTCGGAAGTCCAACTCGCTCAACAACAACAGCACCATTTCGATTGGTACTAGCGGGAAATTAGTGACCATAAAATTATTTACTCTCTGACTAATTCGGGCTTCCGTTTAAGGATTAAACGGTGTTTGATAGTTGAAAAATTAAATCCGTGTAAATAGTTAACTTATTACTTTACTCGTGGAATAAAGTGTTTCACTTCTTTTTCTCTCTAAAGCCGCGTTCACCTCTGACCCCGCACGAGTGGTACTAACAGTGGTTAAGAGAGGTCGCTAGTATCTTTCCTGAGGCGAATGGTGGGATAGCAGCCCGGCTACTCGTAGGCTGAAGAGCGGGAAAGAAAAAGATGATAAAATCTTGATTAAAATTCTTTATGGTTGCCGTGCGCCACTACAGGAAAACATTAACACCTGCCCCCCCCCTCGAGTGCAAGTCCAATTCTGTTTCCTCCCGCATTATTTTTCGAAAGCATTAGAATTTAGAAGTCCGTGGCTGTGCCGTACAAATGTCGATGCTTGACGTCTGCATCACAAACGTTTTGTAAAAGGTGTTAAAGCGGTCATGAGATGGAAGTTGGACTCGGTTGGTAAGGAACTGAGATAAACCCTCGTCGACTGCAACTCTACTGTCAGCTTTAATCACTCGGGATTCTCTTGAGATAAAATAAAGATAAAAAACTAATCTCAACTTTAATAGAGATTTTTTTCCCGCAAGGTTCCGGCCGAGCGTATTTCGGGTGGCGTGTCCAGGTAGAACCTTACATATATCATCCCTAATGATACTTCCTTCCGCTACCTTTACCTGCTCGGGTTGGTGATGAGGCGGCTGTCAATCAAGGAAGGAATGGCGTTCGGTCTCCGGCCGGCCATGGGAGGGGCGGAAACACACAACGATGTTTCGTATTAGTAAAGAACGTGCGTGCAATTTGTCTTCAATGCCTCAGAAGGTCCCAGAAGAGAGATAAAAACAAGGATAAGCAGGTAGAGGGACCTGGCTGGGCTCTTGGCACGAAAACTCCGACAGCAGCTGTCCCACGAACGCCTGCTAATCCCGGCTCTTCCTTCATTATTTCCCAAAGCAAGGCCGGTTAGAATTTAAAGTTATGGCTATTACCGTGCAATTAAATCTAGCAAACATCTGAGGATTACACGTCCTATATTTAGTTTTTCTGACGAAGTCTTTATTAGTACAAAAATACTCGCCGTGTTTGCTTAGTATTAATCATTTACATGCATCCTGTCTCTGTGTTTGCGTGCAGATCCCCGTGTGCGTGTGTGTGGAGGTGCGATAAACGTGTATATACAATACCTCCATAAATTTCTAGAGCTCTGGAAATACTCGATTACCAACATCAGGGCCCCTCCAGGTGCAATAACCTATAAAATCGTCGGATGGTGAGCGAAGGAAGTACATTCTAAAAAGCAAACTGTTACTGGATAAAAAGACGTTGGCATTCATTGGAGGAAAACTAACTTTATGTATATTGTTTTTATTTGAAGACAGAAATTTCAATTTTTCTTTTAATTAAAGATAAAGCAAATGGAAAGAAGAAAAAACAAAATAACGCGATTTAGAGCGGTTTCCTTCCGCATTCGGCGATTCGCAAAACATTTAAAAAATCGTTTCATGGCCAGGCCTCGAACCTATTGCACTTATACTACGTTTGTACCAGCTCTCTCCGACCGAAACCCGCCTATTCAGACCTTCTATCTGCTCTTAGACGTGAGACCGTCCAGCGCCTCAGTCGAACTTCCTTTCCGTTTCTCAAAACTAACCGCCGACCGTCCACCGAGTCACCGCCGCGAAGTCGGTTTCCAAGCGGAAGGGAGAACTCGGCGGTTCTGGGTAGGGTTTTGGATATCAGCATCTCCCAAGAACAAGGTTAGAATAGCTGTAGCTGGCTCAGCCTCACTTCTCTTCCGCTTCGTTTTGTTTTAAGTTGGAAAAAAAAGGAGCGTCTTCTGTTCTACAACAGTTATGTTTTTTTCCGGCTGGGTTCTTGTCGATACTTCGTCAGACAGTTTATTTACCCCCAACCCCGCGCCAGAACATAATTGCATCGTTGCTACAAACATCTCCGTGCCAGCAGCAGCAGCATCAGCGGCAGCCATAGCTACCGGCAGTTCCTTTCTCGCACGTGCGAACACATATAGAATTCCCTTCCTCTTCTTTAGCTTTTAAATTACTCTTCGCGAGCCCGAGAGGAGGGAGTCCACCCTGGCCGACTGGGAACTCACACATGGACTCGGGGCATCCACCTGGCATCAGACATCTCGACGGCGGTGCCCCAATTGCAATTTTCCGCTCAGAGCTCTGAATAAGGAAGCGACCGGAGAACAGTGGGAGGAAGATGTAAAGGATGGTCGGCTCCAGCAAAATTTCAAAATTAACACATAAATGGGTTTGCAAATTTCCCGACTAAAATCTCCAGCAGCTGATATTTCTTGGAATTTGACAGCTAAGCGGGTGAAAACAACCTTCTGGGCAAACGCCAATTCCAGGCGAGCGTGTAAACGGAATGGACCAATCTCACTCACCTGTATTAATTCCAGGAGATGCAGCCGTTAGGTAAGATGCTCGGGCTGTCTCCAGGTGAGCGGCGTGACGCCTCTCGCACCAATAAAGCCCTCGAAACTAGCCACTTCGTCGTGGGGACCGAAACGTCTCCCATTAAACATAAATACGCTTCTCCTGTCTGGGAAGGGAAATGGCTAAGCCACCCCCTTATCCTCCCACTCCGGTTGGATTTAATAAAAATAAAAAAACGGCTCAAGCTCCTTTCTCTCTTAGAATCTTAAGGACACACAGAGAGAAAACTCTGTTCTAGAGGGTTCAGCCTGGATAAACTTACCTCTCCTGAGCGTATTAGATAGATTACGAAGGAGTTGGGTAGCCCGCTGCTCTCGCTAGGATTAGGTACACTAACATTAAGAAAAAAGAATACAGGTCGAAATAAGACCTCAATTGTAAACAGCTGAGGCGGCCGGTCGTGGAACCGACCCAGCTCACACCACATACACTTGCAAACTTAACAAACATGCCTAACAATTACACCACACCACCCCCCCCAAAAGTTATCAAGAGCCCGGACCGAAATCACTGTAAGCCAAACAGCAGTCATTGTTGAGGTATGTGGTACGTTCGTGGCTCGATCAGTCTAATGTCGATTATATATAACGACCTTTTCCCGGAGCAGGTCACTGAAACGAGTTCTTCAGAAATATGAGAGGCCAAGCGCGGTTTTGTATCGTTTTCAATCTACTCAGAAACCACCTTGATAACGGCTTCGTACCGATATAATTTTCTAGTATATTTTCATATATACATATATGTAAATTTTCAGCGGGTGACACAACGCCATTAGATATAGCTGTGCATCTACATGGTGCAGCGAAGATGCAGTAACCGTCAAATGTAGTTTCGGCCCCGTTACGTCACACCCGGTCCATTGTTGGCTTGTGCATGACGTTCAATACGATTCGTCAATCTTTTAGAGTCGATCTGTGGATCTGGATCTGATAAGCGTTGTGTTGTTGGTTTATGGAGGATGGCCAGCTCCGTTGTGAAATAATAGCTATTCGTTTCGCAGGTGCAAGTTCTCTCTCTCTCTTTGTACTGACGTGACATAATCTCTCTGTAATGACGTCATTCTCTGTACTGATGGCATCTCTCTCTTTGTACTGACGTGACGTCATCTCACTCTTTTTGTACTGACGTGACATAATCTCTCTGTACTGACGTCATTCTCTGTACTGATGGCATCTCTCTCTGTACTGACGTCATATTTCTCTCTGTACTGGCGTGACGTCATATCTCTGTACTGATGTCATCTCTCTCTTTGTACTGATGTGACGTCATCTCCTGTTCTGATCTCTCTCTCTCTCTCTCTCGCTCTCCTCTCTCTCTTCGCGCTCTCTCCTCTCTCTCTCTCTCCTCTCCTCTCTCTCCTCTCTCCTCTCTCATGCACTAATTCTTCTATACGAGGCATTCGCGTTTCAATTATTTATTTCGTGTTCCCGAAAAGAAGCGCAGGTACATTCTAATCACTTTATTGTTGTATAATTTTGCATTCGCATCTTTTAAGGTGTTAAGTCAGGTAAACTAGTCATCAAACCAGAACGAGGGTACCTTGATGGGGGGAGTTTCGCTTGATCAAGGTCACGACACAGAGGTATCGTAGCACGTGATTTCACGTTCTAGCAGTCATAGTTGGAACTGCACACACGTGGAACTAAGCAACAAAAAAATGTGGAAAATCGAATTATTTAAAAAGTGTAACCAATTTATCTCTCGACGTAACGCAGTCACTGCGAGGTTAATACGTGGATGCTAAAAAAAACAACAACAAATATTTAATAAGCGTTGTCTTCCGCCTTAGTTTAACCAAGCAACTCTGCCGAATATTCTGGTGCCACCGAGTTGCGCGCGGTCTGGGGGGTGCTTCCCGTAACTACTGTATCGCACTGTGCAGAATTCTTCCCTTATATTCTGGAGGACACCCCGCCTCTCGCCGCTTCCCTCGTATCGTTTGTATGATTTGGAAGTGCGCTCACAGTCACCATCTCGTTGCAGAATTAACCCTGCCACCTATCAGTCGACTGCCAGAAGGAATCGAACGGCGGAGCAGTGGAGCGTCGCAGCTTCGAAGACCCGTAAGCCATCGCCCCCCCCCTTCCAGGTTTGACCTTAGGAGCGGCTGTCCTCTACGCGCAGACAGTCTACCTTCTGACCCCCCCAGAACAGCTCAATCTCTGTCTCGTCAGTCCACAACACTTCATTCCACTCTACCACGCATAATTCGGCCCATGGCAACCTTCCCCGCTCCATTAGAAGCTCTAACCGGTCTGCTGTCGCTTCCTCAACAGCTTACCATATCTGTCATGCGTCACCGATGCCTACGTCACGGCGAGGAATGAATTAATGAAGCTGTCCCCCTTTTTAACCCGATTTGGGGTCCACTTCCAAACTTTTGAGTGTTCGCTTCTCTCTTCCTCCAAGACGAACTCCTCGGTTCGGGAGGAAAAGCGGATCATCTCCATACTGCTCATAAGATTCGGATATCTCAAAGACGCCGTTTTTTTGTTACTTTAACCCTTTAAAAAGAAAACATTTTTTTTGTATAAATAAATTCATGGATTCGTTGAATGTTTCGTCTTAGCTGTGAAACTCTGAATTCTCTTCTCCGTCCGCTCAGTTTGTGTTGTTGTTTTTTTTCTTTTTCAAATTAAAAATGTCAACGAGAAATTAAATCGCATCATCTCACCTCACCAACATTTATCTGAGACGTAGTTGGACGGTAGCGGCGTCAGTTGATTAAACTGGCCGTCAGGTGTCGCTAATCGAAATAGTTTTTTTTAAGGGCAACAGATTTCTAATTAGCCGCGGTCCTGGGAAGCACTTGTCAGCATGCGGCTCGCGGGAATGTAAATGAGCGCCAAAGTTGCCGACAGTACGGGAATCTTTTCATCATTTAAGAAATTTCTTTTAATTAGATATTCTCCGGCGTAGTGAGAGTTTGTTGACGCAAAATACACCGTGTTCCACCTGTTTATATGTACAAAAGCAGCAGAGCGGTGGATCAGACCGAGCACGTGAACTCTCCGAGGAGCGTCACTCCGACACCTTGTTTGCGTATCGGTACATTGGTAAGAGGTTTCGGTTGGCAGGCAATAAAAAAAAACTAATTTCAGAGTTTTGTGAAGGTTTTCAAAAAGAAATAAAAATCAATTGTTTAAGTGAGATTTAGTTTGCTTCCATTCGCATAAACATTTTTTTAGAAAAAAAAACAAAAAGAAAATAGAGTAAGAGAAGAAAAGGGGAGAGAGAGAGAGAGAGAGAGAGAGAGAGAGAGAGAGGGAGAGATGGGAAGAGAGAGAGAGAGAGA